>MJUT01016830.1:532483-555175 GCA_002080005.1 Gigantidas platifrons
TTTTCTTGCAATGAAATTAAAATGGACATAAAACATCTGAGCTCTAGATTTTGATCTTTTGTCGATATTTTTATCACCATGGGGCACTTGAAACAATATAGCTACTAGCCACTCTGATCAAAACTATCTTTATACAATTTACCGTAAAATTATTACACACTAGAATTAAACAAAAACACTTCAGATTAAAAAATTCAAAAAAAAAAACACTCTTGAGATAAAAAGAATTATAAGCACGCACGGTTTTAATTCGCAATATGTGTATACAATCTTAAGTATGCATTTTAAGCTCACCTGGTCGTTACTTAAAATAGAAATGAGTGTAATTGTCTAGATCTGCATTATTATAAGTCAAAATCAGGTCAATTTTTAAATGCAGTTACATATCAATAAATAGTTTAACATATCTACTGGGGATTTCTGTTTTTTGAAGCCGATGTGTACCGAATATGTAAATTAGGCAAATGTTGATAAAAAAAAATCCTCTAGTTTAAATTTCAGTGTGTAATTCTTATTTACACTTAGCGTCTGTACATTAACTGTTTCATTTCAATCGTCTCTGAAACCACTTAGCAAATGCAGTAGCGTAGCTACGTTATGCTCAAGTAGACACGTGCCTATGCATAAATTTTACCAATTTAATTTTTATAAATCAATGCTGCACTTTCCTACTGGAATACGCATGTAGATATTATTCCATGATTAAATCTATAATGTATATAATAAACATGTCCAGAGCGAATTATCCTGTAGACAACCCATCTGACTACTGGAAAATATCAATATACCTTGTCCTCTTGGATCATTTAGTGGAAGAGATATCAAAGTGAGTAGTAAGCAACGAGGAACGTTAGTTTTTCTTGGGAGGGGCCATTTTACAACAGCCCTGCAAGTCTTCAGAAAAACCTGACACCTGAAATAGTTGATAGATTGTTCAATACCTATCAGTGAGATTTACCAAGGAAAGTAGATTATATGGCTGAGGTTGAACGCTGGAAAATGAGGTGGCCTCTCGAAGATGATAAGACAGAGACACTACTCAACGCTCTACATGCAACAAACCGTGGTTTACACCCGGCTATATACTGCATCATCCGTATCTGACTGACAATGCCGGTGTCATCGGCAACAAGGGAGAGATCTTTCGGTGCAATGAGACGCATGAAATCCTACTTAAGGTCGACTATTGGCGATGAACGACTGTCCAACATATCACGTATGCACATACACAGACATGTGCATGTCGACTTGAATGTGATTATTGATGACTTTTCATAAACTTATGCAAGTGAACACAATGAATAAAAATTCAGAGAGTAACCTCTATCAAACATGTATCTTGTTATTCCTTTCGGCATTAAAGTTTCGATGGGTATAAAGTAACGTGACCATCCATCCGTCCGCAAGAGGTCTGTCTTGGTAGTCAAGGACGTTAAAATTCTACCTCAGTCCGTAATGACATTGTCTAAAAGGGAAAAAATAATATGAATTTCATGTTGTTAAAAGCATTAAAAAAATGATCTAAAACGTCACTCTTTCTGTTGTATAACCCGTGAGCTTCCGGGGCTTTTTTGCACCATGGATCCCATTGAGCGATCCCAGTCCGCTCGTCGAAACAGCTTGTGCCTATAATTCTCCATTATGCTGGCTACACTCCTGAACCAAATGTAAGCTGAATCATACTTTGAATGTCTACTATAAAGAATATATCTGATGACCTCTCCAACTGACCAACTTGACGCACTGTCGTTAATCTCAACAGAACATGGTACAGCTAATGAAGCCACATTTTCTCATCAAATAAGCTTAAATTAAAATAGTAGATATATTTTAATAAGTATACATTGTATATGTTATCGGTTAAAATGTCATTTTTCTTTTCTTTTGTCGATTTGCGACAGAAATATGCAAATTAGACCGGTTTGAACACACAAAAATCGCTTGAAAATCTTCTCATCTGAAACCATTCATGCAAATTAAACCAAGCCTTCCTGACATTAAGATGACACGTTTATGTTGTGCTGAAATATTTATAGATAACACATTTTCTCATACATGACTAGGCTTTCCTGCAATCTACACAATTCCAAGATTCACCCCCCACATGTTTTTTTATTTGTACTTAGTACAGAGCAGTTGGGAAATTCTCGGTAAGATCCGTATTTCTACATGTTCTTACAAATACTTCATTAAATTCGAGGATTGGTTGGTTGGTTTATTGTGTTTAATGCCACTTCCGTAAATTTTTCAGCTATATCGTGGTGGTTAGTTTTATTGGTGGAGGAAACCGGAGAAAACCACCGACCTGTCACAAGTCACTGACAAACTTTATCACATAATGTTGTATCAAGTACACCTCGCCATGAACGGGGTTCGAACTCACAACTTTAGTGGAGATAGACACTGATTGCATAGGAAGTTGTAAATCCAACTACCATACTTTCACCACCACGACGACTCCTGAATTCAGGGACAATGTATGTACATTCTATATATCTATCACCTATGTTTTATGTTTTATAAATTCAGGGACAATGTATGTACATTCTATATATCTATCACCTATGTTTTACGTTTTAATATATAAATATATTTTCCAGGCTTTATTTAAGATGCACGTGGACATTACAAACCAGAAGGTTGCTGTAGTTGGTAATGTATCTTACAACGGGCAAATGATGGAGGAGCAAATTTTACAAGATTTTAATACTGTAAGTTACACTTAATACATCCCGGAACCTTTAAAAATGTGGAAAAAAGGAGATGGGGCGTGTGTTGGACAAAGCTGAAGAATACAGCGATTGTGCTATATTTATTCTCACCTTGAATGTGGATGAGACATATAGCGGCTGCCGTGTCCGTCTGTCTGTGTTTGTTAATTTCTGCATTTTGGTCCATTCTTCAGAAGCTCAATATTTCTTGTTTTTCTTTATTCGTGACATTTTACCATAAACTTTCAACTCGAGTAACAAAACTGGTGTCCCATCGATTCTGTATTCTTATTTAATTATCGTGTGTTGTGTGCACGGATTTGTTTGTATTTGTTTATTGTTTTCCTTTTGCGATATATATAATCTTCGCCGGGAAAAGGTGGCTTCTCATAACTTTAGTTGTATGTATAATCTTCGCCGGGAAAAGGTGGCTTCTCATAACTTTAGTTGTATATATAATCTTCGCCGGGAAAAGGTGGCTTCTCATAACTTTAGTTGTATGTGTCATAAAATGGCGGCGCTAGAAAATGATAATTATATTTTTTTTTCCTGAATATTTTTATACAGATGTTTTATATAACTATCGCTTGCATTAATATAACATTCAGTTCTACAAAAATGTTTAATTTAGTTTGAAATTATCAGTTATCAATATAGGAAGGAGTCATTTGATTAATTAAGCAATATAGATCATGCGTGCATTTTTTTTTATAATAATTTCGGATGCAATTTGTTTGGGAGTGAATCCATAGTTTAGATATTAAAATGCTTTACAAAGCAAGTGTACGACGTAATGCTTTTATTTGTATTACGTGTGTACTTCGTCTACCACTTTCACTCAAGACAGATGACCTACATGGCTATTGATAATAGCGTTGCTTCTTTACTTTAATTTTTGTGTTTCTACGTAAAATGTTGCATAATCTCTCGTGTTTATTTATATCCATATCTTCCTTACTAATTGATGACGTTAAAGATTATAAAGAAGTTAGCATGTGTATGTTGTGTATAAAAAAAAGTGTAGGGACATCTTTAGATGAATATCATTCTGTGTATTAATGTCTGTTAACAAATACATTTTACTGAGGTACATGTACTAAGCCATGAAAGTAAACGGATGTTAGGGGTATCCATTGCCCTTGCTACGATTTTTTTTATTTTGGAACTGTTCCGACAGTGTGTGTGTTTCTTTCATTTTAATGAAGAATTTTGAAAAATTAACTGCAAACGAATTCCAAAATAGATATGATACGGAAAGGCATATTCGTTAAATATTATAGATCCAAGAACTCTATGAAAATCCCTCAACTTCAACCAACAGTCATCGATGGTGTAATAGTTGGCGTGTGCTCGCCTCGCGTATGGTAGATCGTGGGTTCGAGTCCCGATCGGGTCAAACCAAAGACTATAAAATCGGTATTTGTTGCTTTCTCAGCCAAGCACGCAGTATTAAGAAGAAATCAGCATAATGTGTCAGAGAGGGGCGACATGTCTAATCGTGGAATGTTGTTTCAGTGAGCTAGCACTATAAAAAGCCAACTAAGCGTGTTGGTCTAGTGGGACGCGGACCTCATCATCATTTCTTTGCAAATTAACTTGTTCTTGCCATGATATAGCTGAAAAATTGCTGAGTTGGAGTTAGACAACAATCACTCGCTCACTCTAAAAATAGACTAGTTTGTTCATCCTTTATCATTTTCCCAGTTTATAAATCAATAATTAGTATATGTTTTGTCAGTGTAACGTCAGGCGATATAGCCCAAGCGTATACGGGAGGTCTGTTTACTATTTAACATTTGTTTTGTTTAAACAGGGGAAGCAATATACGGTGTTAATGGGGAAATGTACCGTTACACCAATGACAGAGAAAAAGATGATGCAGTGTCTCCCTCGTAAGTATTCTCCTAATATTAATTGTGTTTGTATAAATAGATGACATCACAAAATATACATGTATGTAATATACTTCTATGATTATAAATTAAATCTATTTATTTATTTATTGGTGTTTAATGCCAACTATAGCAATAAGTCATCTATTTTACAGCGTGGAAAAAATAGATTAATTTCAATAAATAGAAAACCTTTAGAAATAAATGTCTCTTGTGTTTAACCAACAAGATTCGCTTTACAAAAAAAAAAATAAGTAATACATTTCCATATTTATTTGTAATTTATAGATATGGGTTATCCTATTATTGTTTTACATACAAATATGTTTTACTCATGTAGGTGTCTTGTGATTGAGGAAATTAGTTTATAAAACTTGTTCTTGCCACGATACAGCCGAAATACCGGTAAATTTTCCGTTAAACATCAGTCGATGTTATTTATAATGTTATCAATATTTTTACCTGATATTGGTATGTCCAGGTTTTCTAAATTACCAGCAGGATTTTCAGCAAACGCGTCTAGATGCTGTTGTCACCATATTCAAAATCACTATGTACAAGGTCGTTATCATCTGTAGTTCTTTTCTTAAAATCAAGCAGTTCTCGCAAATCAAAGAAATCGTTTGGCGCAAACAAACCTACAGTTAACCTTTGCTTGCACATGTATGAAAAATATTAAAATTACAATCTGCTAGCATTAAATCAAAACATCCTGTTTGTGTATTTTGATGAATATGGTTAATTAAATAATATATTCATTCAAGTTAACGTGGTATCTAAGTAACAATTGACATTCTAATGTAAACGAGAATAGAACATAAACGTTAGAAAAAACCGCAATCCAGAATGTATGATCCAGAGAAACTGACAACACAGAGTACACAATACACAGGAAGAAAACCAAACAGAACGCAGAAAACTCAAAAGATGAGCAACACAGATCCCACCAAAATCCTGGGGTGAGCTCAGATGCCCGCGAAGGGAAAGCAGTTCTTGTCTCTTTTACGACACCCACTATGTTACTCATATAGTCAATATCTGTTTGACACCACTATACGCAAACATGCACAAAACACAATAAGACACGAGCCGTCCTGCAAACAACTGGAGGTAAAGACGAACCGAACATAGTTTTTATGTAGAAATCGTAACGGACATCACACACGTGTTTACTATTTGTTTGTAAGCAAGATATACAAACGAGGAGCGTATTTTTCGTTGTCCAAATTTCTCGGTGGTGCAACAGTAGCCACAACACTTAACGCATCATTTAATTGAATGTCTAGATTCCGTTCCACAACACTGTGTGAACGTAATATTTGATATCTGTTTAACACCACTATATCCAAAAAATAAACACGAATAACATAACTAAGGCATGAGCCCTTCCACAAACAGCTGAAGGTAAAAACGAAACGAACATCGTTTTTATGGGTAAATCGTAGTGGACAGCACAACAGGGAACTTAGAACGTAACGACATATGATAGGAAAGAATGTTGGACACCAACATACGTAAACATACACAAAACACAACAATAAGACATGAGCCCTCCTACAAATAACTGGAGGTAAAGACGAACCGTGCATAGTTGTTATGTAGAAATCGTAACGGACATCACACACGTGTTTACTATTTGTTTGTAATCAAGATATACAAACGCGCGTATTTTTCTTTGTCTAAATTTCTCGTTAAGGCAACGGTAGCCACAACACTTAACGCATCCTTAACTTGAATGTCTAGATTTTGTTCCACAATACTGAGTAAATTCAATATTTGATAAATGTAAACGTGAAGCTTATGGAACGTTTACCTTTTATGTCTGTTTACATGACGTGTTAGGTTTAGTCTGCGCCCATCTGTATACACAAAACTATTGGACTTTTTATAATGTGATTTCATTTTCAGCTGACGCCAAGATGATTCTGTCAACATACTATGGTGTAGGTAATAACAGGGTTGACATAGATATGTACACGTATATGGTTGGAGGTATGTCAACTACACTGGCCGTCACCAAAGATGGATGTGTTCCAATGGCAGAACACATGACAATGAAAACAGGAATTCTTGACATCGGATTCATGGGACTCACTCTTGGAATAAAGGATATGTCAGTATTTAATATTCCTAAAGGCTGTCAAAATGCGTCCACTGTACACCCATATTCCCCAGTAAGTATATAATTATTCAGATCTGATTCCTCTAGCTAAATATTTAATAACATTTGTATTCACATGTTTGACAGAAATATGATAATCAAAGTATTATCTGGTATTCTTCGGATCAACGTGTCTGGACATATCACAGGATGTGGTTTGCGTGTTTGGTATATATGGGTTAATCAATATATTAATTATAACAACCATTATCATATGTTAATTTTAACAATCATTATCATATGGTAATTACAACACCCATTATTGTATGGTAATTATAACAACCATTATCATATATTAATTATAGCAACCATTATCATGTGGCAATTATAACAACCATTATCATATGGTAATGACAACCATTACCATATGGCAATTATAACAACCATTATCATATGGTAATTATAACAACCATTATCATATGTTAAGTATAACAACCATTATCATATGTTAGTTATAAAAACCATTATAATATGTTAATTATTGCAACCATTATCATATGTTATGTCTAACAACCATTATCATATGTTACTTCTAACAACCATTATCATAGTGTGTTGTGCAGGATATTATAGCAAGTCTCGCCTGTCCGCATGAACTAACGGTATCACTAATCGTCGTTATCTATCAAGACTCGTAATATTACCGGTGCACAGGATTAATCCTATACTATGACACGTACTAACACACTGCATATAATTGGTAAATATTTTACGTTAATTGACAACAGACGAAATTAAACAATAACGATCAACAATAATATCCACCGATTCAACAACAACTCAGGAAAACTAAAAATTAAAAACCACAAATAGACAACAGAGAAATATAACCATAAATAATTACTGTGATTTGATATTTCAGCTGATGCACCACGTGATGCAGACTGGACATTCAGGCTTTATACGACACCACTGATCTAGCTGCGCTGTCGATGATATAGAAGTTACATGTAATATGTCAGATAATTAATTGACAAATATATATATATACATATATAAACTGGAAGCAGTCTGACTGACACATATAATTGTTTTCATGATTGATATTCATGTTATTAAAGGAACAAATTAATGTATAAAAGGATAATCGCCATAAACTGTTTGCATTTTTTAGTCTTTAGTTTTGTAGACGGCCATTTTTTAGTCTTTAGTTTTGTAGACGGCCATTTTTTAGTCTTTAGTTTTGTAGACGACCATTTTTTAGTCTTTAGTTTTGTAGACGACCATTTCATACACCTACGTACTCTCGTATCACGAACAAATGAAGAAAAGCTTGAGGACTCAATGAAAAAATTGGCAAATTTAACTGAAATAGTATTCTATCTATCGTGTAGTTCATCTAATCGTTGTAAGAAAAATTTGAAGATTCTAAAGGTATGATCAGAAGAACAGACAATACAATAACCAAAATAAAGAGGACTAAATAACAAACAATGATATATTATACAATGCTTTTCAATTTATTATAAGTCAGTGAGCTACCTGTAAATAAGAAGTGATTTTAAGTCAAACTTTAATACCGGTATCAGAGGTTTTCATCAGACAGACGGCGTTTCTATGAGTACAAACTGTGCTCCCATTCTCGCCGACTTGTTCAGGTATTCGTATGAATCCGACTTCATTGAGGGGATTCTTAGGGAAAACGGAAAGAGGTTGATCAAGTCCTTTAATATTACATATCGGCTTACATATGACTGCATTATACCTTAATCTACGCACAGAAATTGACAGTGAATGTCGCTTAAAATCTTTACGGCAAAAGAGATGATTTCAATTTTCCCATTGTGTACTTTCCATCTATATGAAGCTGCACTACACTCACACCTACATATGGAATGTATCATTATATTCTTAAGAGCTACGGAATATCTTAGAAACAAATGACTACGTATATGATCTATTTGTGGTAGTCACAAGAGAAAACCAGTATTAATTAAGAAAGGTTTGAAGATACCAAAAGTACAGATAATACAATGGCCAAAAGGAAAAAGAAACAAAATGACAAGCAATGATCTACAAAACATTACACTAAATACTAAGACTAAAGAAAAACTAAGAAAAATAAAGATCGTGCAGCACGAATCCCACTAAAGGCAGGGGGTGAACTCAAGTGCTCCGGAATGGTAAGCAGTTCCTACTCCATATGTTATACCCGTCATGTTACTCTTGTTACAAACCCGGTGATAAGTCAAAAATGAGCAACGGACTGGATTATGATTAAGACAAATGGAACATATCCGTGGTCATTTGTGACACATATATTTAGTAACGGTCAGCCAGGTCAGCATGACGACTGTATATCTGTCGAAGTGATGACTTCAAATTAATCACTAGGAACCCTTAGTTTAGTATCTTTCTTGTTAACTGCAACCATAATTATGTCAAGGAAATCCTGATAGGAACCACAAGCTCTGGAATTTCGAACCAACTGAAAGATATATACTCCATATACAGGTGCTGCTGGAATATTGTTACATATAAATGGACAGTGCACAATGGGAAATTTGAAAGCATATCTTTTGGTATAAAGTTTCGTTCTTAACCGACACACGTCAATTTATGAGTTTAGGTCAAAGTATCTGTATCTGTGGTATCGTTAATGTCAGGATCAATAGGATAGAAGTTATCAACATCATCTACAAACAATTTTCGTGGGAAACGTAAAATTAAAGGATCTGGATGACTTTTTTCTTTTTCTTGAGAAGCCCCTGTATGAAGTCTACCTCGTACGACTAAAGGAACAAGCGGGCGATAACAAGAACACATTCATGTGAATGCCGACTGGAAATCACATCCACAAAGGATAACAAACATGTTGTCAATGCAGGTGTCCAACAACACCTGGGGCTCCATCGATTGACGCCGCTCGAGCGCCTATTGACCCACTGAGTCCCTCAACTCCAACCTGAAGCGGTGACCCTAAACCCCATCCATCCAGAAAGAGTATTCACGTCTCCCTTTCATGTTTCGCCCAATGTCCGGCGGAATCCATAATATTTTTAAAGTCATGTATTCAACACATGAGGGCTGGGGAACATATTCTGCTGAGATATTAGTTAACATGCTATCTATTGTTGATACTGTTAAAATATTGTATATAGATTGTCAAGTAACTCGTGTGAGCTATATCATGATTTTATCACCATATAAATTTCGGGAAGTTAATTATCATACCAAAGTGTATTCTGAATAAAAGGAAGATTTTATTTTGAAAACATTGTTACGGGCCAGAAAGTTTCATTTTTAAGTTAAATTCAACGAAAGACAAATAGTAAATATATATACATAAGTTAGGGACCACCACATTTGAAATGGAAAATATTTTTTACATCGTGCATTTTTCATGTCGAAATATATATGTCTTATACATGAGCATATATTCTTTCATGGTACCAATTTTTTTTTTATCGATCGATTAATTAAAGAATGACGAAACGGGTTTTGATAAGTTCGCCTGTAAATTTACAAAACCCAAGTTTGGTGGGGGTTTCAAATTAGTATCTGCACGTGCAGTACAGATAAAACATTAAAATCTGTAAACTTTATTTCAACATGGCACGTCGAAAAATGTGAAATGCAGAGAGATGGCAAGCGGTTGGAATGGTAAGGGGTGGTATGTCCTACAGACAAACTGCAGAACGATTCAGTGTAAGCCATTTGGTCACTGTTCGATTGAAGCAGTGCGTGAACCAAACCGGGAGTGTGAAAGAACACCAAAGGACAGGAAAGCTTCTGAAAACGACCCCAAGAGAAGACAGACTCCTTAAAAGGCTCGTTAGACAACAACCATTCAACACTGCAAACACACTGCGAAGCCGATGGATTGTCAACGGGCGCATTAGCAGACGGACGGTCAACAGACGTCTCAACAACGCAAGATTTCGTGACAGGAGACCGATAAAACGTTCGCTACTGACGATATGCCACAAAATAGCCTTGCTTCCATGGGCATGTGACCATATGGGATGGAATATCAGGTCGTGGCAGAGAGTGCATTGGTCGGATGAAAGTCGCTTTCTGTTGAATCCAGTTAATGGCCGCATCTGTGTATCGAGACCAAGAAACCCAGCATTTCAACAGAACATAGTGTGGACACAACTGCATTTGGTGAAAGTGGTATTACTCTTTCGGGTTGTTTTTCTCTAAACTGTAAACTTGACTTGTATGTCCTTGATGGGACTTTAACAGGACAAACGTACCGTGATCAGATCATCCACCC
Source organism: Gigantidas platifrons (assembly GCA_002080005.1). Taxonomy (NCBI): domain Eukaryota; kingdom Metazoa; phylum Mollusca; class Bivalvia; order Mytilida; family Modiolidae; genus Gigantidas; species Gigantidas platifrons. The sequence goes on from MJUT01016830.1 coordinate 543,467, forward strand.
ATTAGTTGTGCCTCATTTTGACTTTCATCCATTAGTCGACAAATTCTAATGGATGACAATGCTAGACCACATAGGGCCCGGCCAGTGTAGCGCAAGACTATATGCAACAGGAGGCAATAGAGCTACTACTTTGGCTAGCCATGTCACCGGATATGAATCCGATAGAGCATTTATGAGACTATCTAGGACTAAAAGTGAACGCACGTACCCCAAAGTTTCAAATCATTCAGGAATTAGGGACTGTTTGGCTCAGAAATGGCGACAATGCCATTAACACAGACTGAGGCTCTTGATTCACGGAATTAGGAGACATGTTCAGGAACTGTACTGGATGCGAGGCGGTCATATTCATTATTGACTGTATCATGAGTAACAAATGTTGAGAATTGATTAGTTTTTATTTTCCAACCAGATTAAGCGTGTTTTGGTTGTTGAATGCTTTTTTAACAGATCTCCAAACTGAAACTTTTTTCACTTAATTTTTTGTTCAATTTTGCATACTCACTCCAGCGAGCCATAGTACTTCCGGTTACTTATGTTTGAAAAAAATACCTGATCTTTTTTGGTGGTCTGGGTTATATTGTGTTCATCCATAAAATGATTTGTTGTAAGCATCTGCAGGTTTGTTCACACATTTGAAAACAATATGTTAGTTAGACTAAAAAAACTGGTGGTTCCTAACTTATGGCCAAGTGTATATATACAGTAAAACGTATCTTATTTGTGTCCTTGTTCTACTCATTTGTTTTGTGACCCCAAATATACGATATTTTCGTCTTCTTATATTCAGAATTTTACGTCCTTGTCCGACATTTTGGTGGATTTCTTCGGATACTCCGGTTTCCCCCACCGATAAATCTGACTGCCACGATATAAATGATATATTGTTGAAAGTGGCGATAAATACTATAGCCCTAACCCATTAACGATGTTTTAAAGGTATATTGTCTACCACATTTGTATTTTTTCATACCCAAAATTATTGTTGTTTTCCGTACTGACCTTCATAAAATGAAGATTAAACACCGAATTATTGGCGAATACGCTACGAAACGTTCAGATTCAAACAACATTAAACGAGCGTGACAATCATGAAGTGTTTGAATCTTAACAGTATTTTCCTTACCTCAAAGCTAAACCCCGAGAATTCCAAACTTCCGTTTTTATAGGTGGCGCTGTTACTTTCACTTTGATATTTTTGTCATCCTGGACAATAATTCCGATAACGATAGTTTTGGATCTTTTTTGTCAAAAAAAACTACACCAATCGTATATTTTGCAGCATAACTGTTTAATGATAGCTTAAACAAATCATTTATGGACAGTTAAAAATTTTCAAAAAAAATCGTAGACAATATGCCTTTAAAATCACGACAAAATCGCATAGACAACATGGTTATATTCTGATAAACAATTATATGATTAAACATTCAGCTGAGGAGTTAATCTATATAGACCAGTATAATTTTGTAAACAGTCCAGAAGTTTAGGAAGAGTTTGAAGGGGTAATCAGAATCCGTAATTCGAAGAACAGACAACACAACGGTCAAAAGAAAAGGGACACAGGGATAAACAACGATCTACAACACATACACATAACACTAAAGAAACAGGAATCCGTCTAAAAATCAGGGGTGAACTCATCTACTCCGGGCATGTGCTAAAAGGTGGAGTGGAATCTTGGAGACTCCAAACTGGAGTGGAGTCTTGGGGACTCCAAATTGGAGTGGAGTCTTGATTAAACATATGAATAGGGGTGTATTTCATCTGAAATGAATGAAAAATAGTACAAATAATTTTCAAATATACAATATACTATTTGTATAAATTTAGATAGAAATGCACTGTTCATATGTTTAAATCTAAAGATTATTTATTGTGTATTAAATTGTTATTCTATTACATGTATTTAGTAAATATATTGTGTATTTTAGAACTTTTTTACTGTTGTTTATTGAGACGTGACCCTTGTCTGCATAAATTTTGGCCGGCAGTTTTTAACCTACAACTATGAAACTTTGCAGATGTTTTATACATATTATGAAAATGTTCAAGTGACCAGTATAATTTTGTAAACAGTCCAGAAGTTTAGGAAGAGTTTGAAGGGGTAATCAGAATCCGTAATTCGAAGAACAGACAACACAACGGTCAAAAGAAAAGGGACACAGGGATAAACAACGATCTACAACACATACACATAACACTAAAGAAACAGGAATCCGTCTAAAAATCAGGGGTGAACTCATCTACTCCGGGCATGTGCTAAAAGGTGGAGTGGAATCTTGGAGACTCCAAACTGGAGTGGAGTCTTGGGGACTCCAAATTGGAGTGGAGTCTTGATTAAACATATGAATAGGGGTGTATTTCATCTGAAATGAATGAAAAATAGTACAAATAATTTTCAAATATACAATATACTATTTGTATAAATTTAGATAGAAATGCACTGTTCATATGTTTAAATCTAAAGATTATTTATTGTGTATTAAATTGTTATTCTATTACATGTATTTAGTAAATATATTGTGTATTTTAGAACTTTTTTACTGTTGTTTATTGAGACGTGACCCTTGTCTGCATAAATTTTGGCCGGCAGTTTTTAACCTACAACTATGAAACTTTGCAGATGTTTTATACATATTATGAAAATGTTCAAGTGCCCAGTAGAATGTTGTAAACAGTCCAGAAGTTTAGGAAGAGTTTGAAGGGGTAATCAGAATCCGTAATTCGAAGAACAGACAACACAACGGTCAAAAGAAAAGGGACACAGGGATAAATAATGATCTACAACACATACACATAACACTAAAGATAGAGTAACAAGAATCCGTCTAAAAACCAGGGGTCAACTCATCTACTCCGGGCATGTGCTAAAAGGTGGAGTGGAGTGGAGTGGAGTCTTGGAGACTCCAAATTGGAGTGGAGTCTTGATTAAACATATGAATAGGGGTGTATTTCATCTGAAATGAATGAAAAATAGTACAAATAATTTTCAAATATACAATATACTATTTGTATAAATTTAGATAGAAATGCACTGTTCATATGTTTAAATCTAAAGATTATTTATTGTGTATTAAATTGTTATTCTATTACATGTATTTAGTAAATATATTGTGTATTTTAGAACTTTTTTACTGTTGTTTATTGAGACGTGACCCTTGTCTGCATAATTTTTGGCGGCAGTTTTTAACCTACAACTATGAAACTTTGCAGATGTTTTATACATATTATGAAAATGTTCAAGTGCCATTTTGAAAGTGATCCGACAATTTTGTCCCATTTTATTTGGTTTCTCTCACTAAAGTAATTCTATCCTAGTCATTCTTTGGTTAATTTGCTCAAAAGACATTTATATTAGTTGACTTTCTGGTAATTTTGCAGTGCGTGTGCACGTGCCTGATAAATATTATATATTATGTACGGTTTTATTTCTAGTGTTTTGCTTATGCAAAATTGATGTCCATATTTTGCATTTTTTCAATGTACACAATCGTCGTCAGTTTTTACAAAAGGTCAAACAAAGTTTACTAAGCAATATCGCTTGACGTCCGAGACTTCGGTATTTGAGAAACAAAGGACGGGACTCTGATTGGAAGACATATTGAGGTTTAGTTACTTCGGTTTTTTTTCACCAATTAGCGAATAATTAAATGAATGGGTACTTTTCGTACTTCAAATGGGTATGATTTTTTATGCCGAAGGAATATCTATTTTTCAAACCCCAGCAGCGCCGGAGTTCCAAATTTTACCTTAAGTAACAACATGGGACTGAGCTACTTCGGGTACAGCTGGGCACAATGGTACCCACTGGAGATTGAAACACACCCCTATTCATATGTTCAATCAAGACTCCACTCCAATTTGGAGTCCCAAGACTCCACTCCAATTTGGAGTCTCCAAGACTCCACTCCACCTTTTAGCACATGCTTGCCTCTACTCCGGGAGTGTAAGCAGTTTCATCTCCACTTCTGTTTGTCATTTGTGTAAGCTCATTTATGTTCTTAATTAATCCGAAAATACTACAATCTTGTGCAAAACTTTGTTTAATGGTGTATATATGTTTCTCGAGTATCACATGAATATATACACAGGTGAAGTTTTTAAGTGTCATGTCTATTTATAAAATTACTGGTCATCATGTGAGTTCAATATTTCCGATTTAGTAGTATAAATATTGGTTTTTAAACCGCGTACATACAGTATACCAAAACATGGAGAAGTTAACTATAGTTGTTGTGTTTTTATCTATGCTGTTGCATGTGCAGATGTCCGATGGATGTTGCTTTCCTGCACAGTATGAAGGGTTAGAGGGTATATCTTCAGGACAAGACATTAATGGTACAAAAAGTGTTACAGAGGTATGTCTATTTTTAATTATTTTCTATTTATAGATAACCTTTGAATGAACTACAGTAAGGAAATAATACTTTCAATATCAATAATATCTTACAGTCAAATCTGCCAATGCGGTTACCTCTATTCAACAGTCACCTGTATTTAAAGGCACTTTTTTCTTGTCCTTTCATAGAAAATTAAGAGTTGACCTGTCTTAGAAGACCACCTTTCTTTGTCCAAAAGGTGACATCATAATACAGATTTGACTGAATTTATGTGTATACACAAGTATAAAGGGAGATAATTTATCCTAAACCAGATTACTAATATGTTTTGTCCTGCAATAAAATTAAAAGTGACATAAAATCAGCTTAGCTCTATATTTAGATATTTGTCGATATCGTTATCACCGTGGGGATAAGCACTTGAAACAAGACGTGTATAGCTAGCTGCCTTTATACAATTTAACGCAAAATTATTACATACTAGGATTAAGCAAAAACACTTGAGATAAAAAAAAGTTGAAAAAAGCACTCGAGAATAAAAAGAATTATAAGCACACACGGTTTTTATTCGCAATATGTGTATACAATCTTAAGTATGTATGTTTAGCTCATCTGACCGTTACTAAAAAAATTGTTTTTTAATTGTCAAGTGCTGCATTATTATAATTCAAAGTGTGCTCAATTTTTAAATGCAACTACATATCAGTCAATAGTTTAACATATCGTCAGGGATTTTCACTGATTATTTAAGTTGTATACCGAATATGCAAATTAGGCATATTTTGAGAAAAAAAATCCTCTAGTTTAATTTTTAGTGTGTGATTCTTACACTTAAGATGCATTGAGATCATAATAATATATACAATGTAAATCATCATCACAATTTTGAATTTACTCTAAATGTATACATAAACATGATAAAAAAGCACATGTTTCATCAATTTAAATGACCTTTACATAGTATATTCAGATATACACTAGACTCGATGTGTTTCATTCCAATCGTCTCTGAAACCACTTAGCAAATGTTAATCAAATGTAAGCTGAAGCATAGTTGGGATGTCTACTAACAAGAACATATCTGATGTTTTATTATTGTACTTAGTACGGAGCACGTGAGAAATTCTCGTTAATCCCCGTATTTCTATATGTTCCCACACCTCGTACAAAAAACTCATTAAATTCAGGGAAATATAGGTATAATCTTTATATCTATCACCTATAGAAGGAACGGGTAGTCTTGATCGGATGTCGTATCGGACATAGTAGACTGAGTCATAGTTATCTATTAAATAATGAGGAACGACCGGAATGTATTCCGTGTAATTCCAACTATTCACTAAAGCATGTTTTAATTGACTACGTAGATGTTGCTGATGTTCGGCAAACATTCTACAATGTCAACAATTTATATAATTTATTTACAGATGTCGCATGCGACACTATTTTGATTTTTGTTTTAAAAGAAATAAATTTGTATGCAAAAATAAAGTAAGATAACATATGTTCTAAATATATGGTTTTATATGTTTAATGTTTCTTTTATTTGTACATATAACCCGATTGTTTTATAGACAAGTATATTTTACTTCTAAGGATCTTATAGGTGTTTAATAATACAATTTGTTCACGTCACGATATATCTGAAATATTGCTAAAGTTGGCTTTAAACACCAATCAAGCAATTATGATTCCTGTCAATCTGAGCTAATATGCTTACTCATATATTTTCTGCAGACTTTATTTAAGATGCATGTGGACTTTGCAAAACAGAAGGTTGCAGTAGTTGGTAATGTAACTTACAACGGGAAAACGATGGAAGAGCAAATCTTACAAGATTATAATACAGTAAGTTACACTGGATCTATCATCACTCTACTGGATTCCTAAATTACACAAGTGTCATTTCAAACACCGCTATATTGCTGGGTCTGACAAATTTTCCACAAAACCTCTTTCCAAATTACTTACATGTATTCTATTGGTGGTTAAAATCGGGCTTAAGAATTACTGTGACACTCGCTACTCGAGGGGTGTTGTGAATCAGATGTGGATTCTGAAGGACTCTAATGATCTGTGAAGAGTACATAAAATCTAGGCCCCTCTCCTCCTGAAATAGCATTAAACCATTTGACCTCTCTACCCTCTACACAACTATTTCTCACTCTAAGCTGAATGACAAATTAAGGGAGTTTGTCAAACTGTTTATTTAAAAAGAATAGCTAACGTAGATACAAATATCTTGTGCTAGGAAGGGACAGATCTTTCTTTAAAAAAAAACCACTCTGATTCTACCAAAAAGTTCTCTGAAACTGATATCATCAACATGTTCGAGTTTTTGATTGACAACATATTTGTTATCTTTGGGGGACATGTTTTTCAACCGACAGTCGGCATACCTATGAGTACAAACTGTGCTCCTCCTCTCGCCGACTTGCTTCTTTATTCGTATGAAGCAGACTTCATATAGGGGCTTCTCAAGAAAATCGAAAAGTAGCTACCCCGATCCTTTAATTTCACGTTCCGCTATATAGATGATGTCCTTTCACTAAAGGTGGCTCAATGAGTTAGGTCGTTGGATCTGACAACTCATACAAGCCTATCACCAATACGGCGTGCGTTCGCGCCCGGCTTTGTAAATCACAGAAAGGGTGCACTCGACTCGCAGCCGCAAGTGATCAAGCTTACCAGTTGCTTGCCCATGGTCGGTGGTTCTCTCCGGGTACTCCGGCTTCCTCCACCACTAAAACTTGTCGCCATGATATAACTGAAATATTGTTGAAAGGGCGTTAAAACACCAAAAATCAAAAATCAAATCAACCTGTCACTAAATAATACTAGGCTTGGTGATTTCGTTGATCGCATCTATCCGATTGAGCTTGAAATAAAGGATACCACAGATACAGATAGGTATGTTTCACACCTTGACCTACACCTCGACATTGACAGTGAGGGGCGGTTAAAAACGAAACTTTACGACAAAAGAGATGATTTCAATTTTCCCATTGTGAACTGTCCATTCATATGTATCAACATTCCAGCAGCACCTGAATATGGATTCCATATCTCTAACTTCATACGATATTCCAGAGCTTGTGGTTCCTATCAGGATTTCCTTGAGGCTTGCTGTTAACAAGGATGCTACTGAACCAAGGGTTCCTCTTAGCTAAGTTGAAGTCATCACTTCGACAGTTTTAATGTCGCCACCATGATTTGGTTGACCGTTATGGAATATCTGTATCACAAATGACCACGGATATGTTCCACTTGTCGTAAACACTTCCCGGTCCTTTCCTCTTTCATGACTTATCACAGTGTTTGTAACTAGATTACCATGACGGGTCTCACTAGTGGAACAGGAACTGCTTACCCCTTCGGAGCACCTGAGTTCACACCCGGATTTTAGTGGGGTTTGCTTTACTCGATCTTCTGTTTTATATGTATGTTTTGTAGATCGTTGTTTGTCCTTTTGTACTTTTTCTTTTGGCCATTGTGTTATCTGTTCTTCTTCGATATACGGATTCTGATTACCCTTTGGTATCTTCAAACTCTTCTTAATACACACCAGAACCGTAAAGAATGTGAGAAAAGGGGGGCGTGTGTTGGACAAAACTGAAGAATACAGTCATTGTGTTATTTTCATTCTCGCCTTAAATGTGGATTAGACATGTAGTGGCAGTCTTGTCCGTCTGTCTGTGTTGGTTATTTTCTGCATTTTGGTCCATTCCTCAGAAGCTCAATATTTGTTGTTTTTCTGTGTTCGTGAAATTTTATCATACACATATTTTCAACACTAGTAACACGACTGGTGCCAACCCGAGTTTGTATTCTTATCTAATTATCTTGTGTTTTATTCATGGAATTGTTTGCATTTGTTTGTTTTTATTTTCTTTTTGGATATATAATCTTCGCCGGGAAAAGGCGGATTCTCATAACTTTAGTTTTATGCGTCTTAAAATTGAAGCGCTAGAAAATGATAATTATGTGTTTTTTAAAAATATTTGTATACAGATGTTTTATATAACAATTAACTGTGGTAATATAGCATCTTGTTGTACTTTCTGCTGTAATTGCTTTGGCAGTAAATCCTAAGTTTAAATATTGAAATGATTTACAAAACAAAATGTACGACGTTATGCTTTTATTCTAATTCGTCTACCACTTTCACTCAAGAACACGATAAATAGTAAATACCGATAACGTTGCTGCTTTACTTTCATTTGTGTGTGTCTACGTGAATGTTGGATAATCTCTCGTGTTCATTTATATCCATCTTTCTTACTAATTGATTATCAGAGTTGTTTGTCTTGCGTACAGTGTGCGAATGAAACAAATATTTGTTATTTATACAGTTATGAAGTTTTATTGAAGAAGTTTGAAAAAAAATTATTATATGCAAACACATACCAAAAATAGATATAATACGGAAAGGCGTATTTGCTTAACATTTTTGATCTGAACTCTATCAATACCACTCAATTGCAATCAACTGTCATGCTAGTGCCATATTATATTGGTTCATTTTAATGATATCTTGACAAAACTTCTGTTATTACAGCTCCTAAATAATGTATTTATTATCGACACTAAGATTCTCCCTTAGACATAGGTGACCTTAGCCAATGTTGGCCAGTCGGTTTAGACCCTTTGATTTTATTGCTCACAAACCCTTTTTTGAATTATTTGGTTTTCCAATATTACGACTTTAACCTGATGACGGTTTTTACAGAAACGTACCTGATGACGGTTATTCCAGTAACGTACCTGATGACGGTTATTCCAGTAACGTACCTGATGACGGTTTTTACAGAAACGCGTCGTGCGCACTAAATTTGATATCTACGTTTGTATTCCTCCCCTTTCTGTTTTCTTTTCTAATAAAGAGTAATTTTTGCATCCTTTATCACTTTTTCCCAGTTTATCAATTAATAATTAGTATGTCTTGTCAGTGTAACGTCAGCTGTAGTGTCCCCTGCATATAGAGTAGATATTAAATTCATGGTAAGTTTTCTATTTAACATATGTTTTGTTTCAACAGGGGAAGCAATATACGGTCTTAATGGGGAAATGTACCGTTACACCAATGACAGTACACAAGTTGATGCAGTGTCTCCCTCGTAAGCATTCTCCTAATATTAATTGTGTTTGTTTAAATAGATGTCATTACAAAATCTACACCATTTACATAATATACTTCAATGATTGTCAATTAATTTGATTTATTTATTGGTGTTTGACGCCAACTGTAGCAATATGTCATCTATTTCATAGCATGAAAACAAATATATTAATTGCAATAAATAGAAGACTCTTAGAAATAAATGTCCTTTGTGTTTAACCAACACGACTGGCTTTTCAAAAGTAAGTAACATATATCTAGGTAACAAGTCAAATTCTAATGTTAACGAGAATAGAAGATAAACGTTAGAAAAAACCGAAGGAGCAATCCAGAATAGACGATCCAGAAAAACTGGCAACACCGGGTACACAATACACAAGACGAAGAAATAAAAACACAACACAGACCCCACCAAAAATTAATCCGGGGTTGAACGCAGACGCCCGGGAATGGCAATCAGTTCCTGCCTCTTTTACGACACCCACTATGTTACTCAAATAATCAATATCTGTTTGGCACCACTATACGTAAACAAACACAGATAACACAAATAAGACACGAGCCCTTCTACAAACAACTGGAGGTGAAACCGAATCGAACAAACACCAATAACGTAAATAAGACACGAGCCCCTCTACAAACAACTGGAGGTAAAGACGAACCGAACAAACACAAATAACGTAAATAAGACACGAACCCCTCTACAAACAATTGGAGGTAAAGACGAACCGAACAAACACAAATAACGTAAATAAGACACGAGCCCCTCTACAAACAACTAGAGGTAAAGACGAACCGAACAAACACAAATAACGTAAATAAGACACGAGCCCTTCTACAAACAACTGGACAAGACGAACCGAACATCGTTTGTATGTGAACATTGTAACGGACATCACACACGTATTTACTATTTGTTTGTAAGAAGATATACAAAGGCGCGTATTTTTCTTTGTTTGCATTTCCCGTTAAAGCAACAGTAGTCACAACACTTAACACAGCTTTTAATTGGATATCTAGTGAAAAATCTTTAATTGAATGTCTATTTTTCCCACACAATAATGAGTAAACGCAATATTTGATAAAAGTAAACGAGAAGCTGATGGAACGTTTACCCTTTATGTCTGTTTACATGACGTGTTAGGTTTAGTCTGCGCCCATCTGTATACACAAAACTATTGGACTTTTTATAATGTGATTTCATTTTCAGCTGACGCCAAAATGATTCTATCAACATACTATGGTGTAGGTAATAACAGGGTTGACATAGATATGTACACGTATATGGATGGAGGTATGCCAGCCACAATGTCCGTCACCAAAGATGGATGTGTTCCAATGGGATATCACATTAAAACTAACACAGGAATTCTTGACATCGGATTCATGGGACTCACTCTTGGAATAAAGGATATGTCAGTATTTAATATTCCTAAAGGCTGTCAAAATGCGGCCACTGTACACCCATATTCCCCAGTAAGTATATAATTATTCAGATCTGAAATTGCTTCCTCCGATAATGTTTAATATAATGTGTACTCAAATGTTTGACAGAAATGTGATTAACGATGTTTTTTTAAAACGAGGGCACGTTTCACAGTCATCTCTCATCTAAGACACGTCCTCAGGTTTTAAAAAAAGCATCTTTAATTATTTTATCGCTATGATAGTATGTTTATAAAGGATTTGGTAATATGATGTCATATTCGAAAACAGCGATATCACGATCCTTTCTCGACAACGCTTAGCGATAATTTGAATCGTCTGAGCACTTACATGATATGAAAAATTCTGGTTTTAAACATCAAAGGGGAAATAAACAAAATAGCGATAAATTAAAGTATTGTCTGGTATTCTTCGGATCAACGTGTCTGGATATATCACAGGGCGCTGTCTGTGTGTTTGGCATATAAGATTAACATATTTGATAGATTATTGATTGCAAAACGGCCAGCTGCAAATGTTTCATGCATATTTATTATGAGAACAGCATAAACCATATATAGAAATTATGCAGAAATGATGGAGGAATGATACAAACGCTGCAACGATTTTTGACTGCATCGAGAAAAGTGTAGAAACAAGAAAGTGTTCCTATTGCAGTGGATACGAAGCTGGACAGCTCTGTGGGTTCAGTATTGAAAAGAAAAAATTAGAGAAACCAAAGAGGTAATCAGAAGCCGTAATTCGAAAGGAAGAGTACATTATTACACACAATTGTCAGCAAAATATTAAACAGAAAGCTAA
>MJUT01016830.1:570921-587062 GCA_002080005.1 Gigantidas platifrons
TTAATTATAACAATCATTATCATATGTTAATTATAACAATCATTATCATATGTTAAGTATAACAATCATTATCATATGTTAATTATAACAACCATTATCATAATGTTAATTATAACAACAATTATCATATGTTAATTATAACAACAATTATCATATGTTAATTACAACAACCATTATCATATGTTAATTACAATAACCATTATGATATGTTAATTGCAACAACCTTTATCATATCCTAATTATAACAACCATTATCATATGTTAATCGTAACAACCATTTTCATATGTTAATTATACCAAACATTATCATATGTTAATTATAACAACCATCATCATATGGTAATTGTAGCAACGATTATCATAGTGCGTTGGTAAGGACAGTGTAGCAGGTCTGGCCTGTCGCGGAAGCTAACCGTATCACTACTCGTCGTTATCTATCGTGGCTCGTAATGATGCCGGTTCACACGACAGGTTTGATCCGATACAAAATATTGTATGTTAATTGACAACAGACGAAATTAAACAATCATGATTGACAATAATGTCAACAGATTCAACAACACCACAGGAAAACTTAAAATTAAAAACCACAAATAGACAATAGAGAAAGAAACAATAATAATAAGTGTAATTTGATATTTCAGCTGATGCACCACGTGATGCACACTGGACATTCAGTCTTTATAAGACACCACTGATCTAACTGCTTTGTCGATGTTATGGAAGTTACATATACAACGTCAGATAATTGACAAAGATAGAAGGACACAGATAATTGTTTTCATGATTGATATTCATATTATTAAAGGAACAAATTAATTAATGTATAAAACGATACTAGTAATCGCCATAAACTGTTTATCTTTTATCTTTGGTTTTGTAGGCGATCATTTCATACACGTATGTACACTTTTAACACAAACAAATGACGAAAAGCTTGAGAACTCAATGAATAAAGGCAGATCTAATTAAATAGTGTTATATTTATGTAGTTCATTTACACATTTGAGTCTATAAGGATAATCAGAAGCGTAAGTTCGAATAAGGACAGACAATACAATGGGAAACAGAAATAGGTCTAAAGGAGAAACAATGATCTATTATACCATGCATTTAAATTGATTATAAATCAGTTGGCTACTTATACTTGACAATGAACGTCGCTAAAAATCTTTACGACAAAAAGAGATGATTTCACACAGAAAAACAGTATTAATTAAGAATGGTTTGAAAATACCAAATGGATATTCAAAAGTAGTAAATGGAAGGACATACAATACAATGGCCAAAAGAAAGAATCAGAAAAATGACAAGCAATGTTCTACCAAGCAGTACACAGAAAACAAAAGATCGAGCAACACTATCCCCACTGAACAGGGGGTGAATTCGAGTATTCCGGAGGGGTTAGCAGTTTATCTTCCACATTTGGCACCCGTTGTGTTAGTCGTGTTACAAACCCGGTGATAAGTCATAATTGGGCTAAGGACTGAATCATAATTACGACAAATGGAACATATCTGTGGTCATTTTTGACACAGATATTCCGTAACTGTCAACCAGGTCAGCATGGCGACTACAAAACTGTCGAAGTGATGACTTCAACTTATAGGAAACCTTAGTTCAGTAGCTTCCTTGTTAACAGCAACCATATGTCAAGGAAATCATGATAGGAACCCAAGCTCTTGAATTTCAGACCAACTAAAAGATATATATTCCATATGCAGGTGCTGTTGGAATGTTGCTACATATAAATGCAAAGTGCAATAGAAAGATTGAACGAATCTCTTCTGTAGTAAAGCTTCGCTCTTAACCGCCACTCGCTGTCAGTTTCGGGGTTTAGGTAAAGGTTTAAAGAAGACCTATCTGTATATCTGATTTCGTTAATTTCACGCTCAGTGGGATAGAGGTGATCAACATAATCACAAAAATTATTTCGTGTGGAACGTAAAATTAAAAGATCTTGAGAAGCCTCTGTATGAAGTGTACCTCGTGCGAATAAAGGAACAAGTCGGCGATAACACAATCGTTAGTACCCATGTGAATGGCGGCTGTCTATTTAGAAACACGGCCACCCAACATACCAAGCATGTTGTCAATCCAAGAACCCAAATACTCCGACGACAGAAAAGAACAGACACTCTTGTAGAATCATACTTTTTTTTACGAATCAAAATTTGTCCCCTCTCAAGACCAGGTACGTATATCCACGTTGGCCATTTTTTTCCATGAAACACAATTAGACGCCTTCCCCGAATCTGTATTCTTGCTCCGAGTGGATAATTGTTCTGTAGAGCTACAGAACAGAGAAGTCAAATGTGTCAATATCATTGGATGAAGAGAGGTTTCTTCGTGTATCCTAGGAATCTAGTTTATCAAAGGAACATAAAACGGATACATGACACTCTCCTTCGCAAGTGCCACCTGGCACATATAGGGCCGCTAAGTGTACCTGCAATATCTAACTCCTCCATCATGCAGTCTATATAATGTGATTCACACAAAAACGATATTGCCAGGTGCCCTGTTCGCAGGAAAAGCGACACGTCATGGAAGTGAGACAGGTATCCATCAACTTAAATACAGGAATTCATACAAGGGTATGTTTCTCTTACTAAAATAGATAACATTTGAGGTTAATTACTTTAACGAAATAAGAAACGTTCAAAGATACCAAAGGGGGATAATTAGAAGACGTAAATATCGAGGCAGAACAGACAATACAATGGACAAAGAAAAGAAAAACAAAAGGACAAACACTTATCTATAAAATACTACATTGAAAACTAAAGATCGAGGAACACGAACACAGCACTAAAATAGTGGGATGAACTTAGAAATAAAACTTCCCATATCAATAATATATTATCTATGATGTGTATCCACAACAATAAAGGGAGATAATCCATCATAAACCTGAGGACTTATATATGTTACAGGCAATTTCATAATTCAGGCATTTTCTAAAATGCCTGAACTTTTTAGGCATTTTATGAAATGACTGCCAATTTTAGGCATTCTATAAAATGACTAAAACTTCAAGGCCTGAACTGAAGAAATTTGTAGTGTAGGATCTTGGGTTTGCTTATTTTCAAGATGTGCAACTAGATCCTCTTCCATAGACAAGGTAGACAACATTTCCTGTGGTAGTGGTGACGAAGTTAAGCACATTTTTCGGACATGGGTTACACTTAATGCCCCGTTGCCTGCGGCGGGGGCATAAAAATATGTTAATCGAAAGTGTGGTCATTATAATTATTAAAGGAAAACACTTACCTCTGCAGGTAATAGTTAGTCTTGGCAGTTTTCTTTCTATCCGCACTTAATTTTTTCAAGTATTTCTTCATATTTTACTTTGCCAAATGAACCGAAACTTGGCAACAGGCATCTATGGAAGGGTCTCTACAAATATTGCTCATTTTGTCCCGATGCATTAACAAACATGGCCGCCACAGGCAATTATTGTTTGTGATTAGTCGATTTCTAAAAATCTTCTACTCTGAAACAGCTTGGCCAAATAGACCGAAACGTGGTAGGAAGCATCTATGGAAGGTCCTCTATGGGAATTGCTTATTCCGTTTTGACCCGTTAACAAACATGGACGCCGTATGCAATCCTTGTTTCTTATTGGTCGATTTCTAAAACAATTTTCCTCTGATACTGCTTGGCCAAATGATATGACCTTTGGTAAGAAGCATTTATGGGAGGTCCTCTACAGAGATTGTCCATTTCGTTTTGATCCATTAACAAACATGGCTGCATCAGGCAATTCTTGTTTTAGATTGGTTGATTTCTAAAAATTTTCTTCTCTGAAACTTTTTTGCCAAAATGAACCAATATTTTGTGAGAAGCACCTATGGAAGGTTCTGTATTAGGTTCTCAAAGCAGAATGAAAAGTGAGCGACACAAGCTCAGCTCAGTGCTGAGCCTCTAGTTTTGCTTGATTCAAGAATTTCCAACAATTTGTTAGTAAACTTCTGCTCGGATGTTTGTGGTGCTTCTGCCATGTTCAGTGACAAAATATGAAGTGACCACTTTATTATGTATTTCTGGTGAGTACATTTCAACCTTGTATAATTATACCCATGCACTAACAATTAATTCGCAAAGAATGTATTTTTAAGGCAATACTATAAAGGTATTAAATGATTTAACATGTTTAAGTCAAACTTTAAGGTTATCTTTTTAAATAGATGATGTTTTATATGTATATACACTGTCTCTGGATATAAAATGTATTTGTACTTGACATATACGGAGCAGGTGTGAAATTACAGGTAGACCTTGTATTTATCCAAATAGTTTGATTTGTAATATAAAGTATAAAGTATAAAAGTTTTATTTAAAGTCGGAGTTTTACAAACATATAACATAAGCTCTGTAGAGCTTTTTACCGACATATATAACAATAGACAAAATATATTATGACAGAAGGCATACAAACAATTGCAGATTACAGACAAACATACAAAGCAAAGCATTACATAAATAGCTTAAAACATGTTAATAAAGTAGAACTAAAACAAAAAGCACTAGGCAAAATGAATAAGTACATGTAGCATGAGCAACTAAACTAAATCAAATCAAATCAAAAGTTTTATCTAAAGTCGGCACATTTACAAGCAGTACAAATATAAGCTCTCATTAGCTTTTTAAACGGACATGCATTTTAAGATATAAATAACAACAAAATAAAATAAAAAATAACAAAAATAAAACAATGTCATGCATTAAAACCACATATCAAGCTAAGATTAGATGTAAGCAATATAGGGTTATATTGAGGAATATTGTCCCGAGCAGTATATCATATTGCATGAGCTTGCGAGTGGACTATGATATACTGCGAGGGACAATTTTCCTCAATATTAGTGCAATAACCCTTTTATAATATAGTTCCAAATATTTCAGTCTGTAACAACCACATTTCACCATATTTCTTTGCAACATGTAAATTGTATTCAATATAATTCCGTTATCTTGTTTATATCTCGCCTGCTTGCGTGCAAATATCGTTTTACTCGGAACCTCTTTAGTGCGTACCAAACTTTAAGGAGAAAGATTGGAATGCAATATTGGTAAAGATGCAATACTTTTAACTCATTCGGAAATTCTCTAATTTTTAGGTATATTTTAAAGGAAGACTAGTAAACATATCGTAAAATATTGCATTTTTATCTTACAAAGAAATCTACATGAAATATTTGATATAATATTATAAGAAGAAATATTGTATGCATATCCAATACTTCTTACATATTTCATTTTTCAGTCTTTATATAAAGTACACTTCGATGGTACAAACAAGAAGATTGCTTTGGCTGGCAACGCAGTTTACAATGGGACAATGGTCAGAGAACAAATATTATAAAGATTTTAATGCCGTAAGTTCTACTCATTAAATCCATTTTTAAATACTCATAAAACCCGCGATATCACAGGACATTTTCTTTGTTTGGGTCCATTCCTCAGAAACTAAATATTTTTACTCTTCTTGGTAACGACATTTTGACCTACTATGACCATTAATGCCACGACTGGTGCCTAGATTAGGGTTATTTTCAATTGTTTTATATATGCAGTGAAACCATTGTTTAAACATTGAAACGTTTTGAGCATGGATCAGTTGACAAATCAATCATGCTTTAATCACTGTTTTCGTCTCCCACATTGACACATATACACACTGCTGACGTAATATAAATGAATATCTGTTGTTTATTTAATTAATTATAAGTTTGTAGATAACAAAGAGGTAATCAGAATCGGTAAATCGAAGTAGGACAGTCAAAGCAATGAACAAAAGAACAAACAACTATCTACAAAACACTTTACTGAAAACTAAAGATCGATCAACACGAACCCCAGCTAAAAGCCGGGTCGCTACCATGTGCTCCGGAAGGGTAAGCAGTTCCTCCTGCACTAATGACAATCGTCGTGTTACTCTAGTGTTTATGAATGATGAAAGACAAGACTTCTTTTCTGTTCCCGTTACTAGACTAATCCGGTAAAACTCTTGTTCAAATATAAAGTAGATTTGTTCATCTATCGCCATTTAACTACTTTTTTAATCAATAAGAACAGTACGCATCCCATCGGTAATTATAAAATGATGAACAGTACGCATTCCATCGGTATTTATAAAATGATTCACAGTACAAAGATGTTACCTTTTATAGGATAAATATATGCTTTGTTTAATCAGATGAAGCAATATGATGTGAGAGATGGTAAATGTAGCGTCAGAGAAATGGGGGAACCAATGCTGGTTTGTATTCCTCGTAAGTATTAACCTATCATTAAACGTGTTGTTATATACAGGTAACACAATATTATTACAAACTTAAACTGATTGATTTGTTTTATGCAGATTTAGCAGTATGTCAGCTATATCATGAACAAATTATAGTGTTGATTGTTGTGGTTATGGTGTTTAACGCCACTTTCAACATTATTTCAGTTATATCGTGGCAGTCAGTTTTATTGGTGGAGAAAACCGGAGTACCCGTAAAAAACGACCGACCTGTAACAAGTCATTGACAAACTTTATCACATAATGTTGTATCTCATCATGAGCGGGATTCGAACTCACACCTTTAGAGGTGATACCCTCTAATTGCAAAGTTAGCTATAAACCCAACTACCATACGATCACGACCACGACGATCCCCGAGCAAATTATAGATTAAGGTTTCGTATTTAAGATCTTTAGAAATGATACATATATTTCAATAATACAGTCCAATTAAGCTATATATACAACAAAAAGAAGGATTAAAAGGACAAATTCAAACATGTATTCGTAATAGCCGTTTTAGATTTATAGTCTAGTATTTAAAAGGAAAACAACACATACCACACCGTCTGAATAATTTCCGCAATCCAATCGAAGAATCGTTGAAAGAGGAATATCGATATCCCTGAAACGTATCCTTACCGCTCATTTTCCTGGTTTGGTACAAGCACTCAACAACAACGTGGCGACGTTAAACTTGTTCTATGTGGAATGTAATGTGGTGGTGCTACAATAGTAAATCTGAGTTTTGTCAACATATTGGTAAAACAATTTTGTTTTTATTTTCTTGAAAAAAATTTCAACCATGTCGTAAATAAAGAGTTCATGCAGAATGCCAGTAACATTAAGGCACTCGATTAATATGGACTTCAATAACAAACAAGTGGCTGGTTTCAACTGATTTTGGTTATGCAATGGTTATTTACAAGTGAGTGAAATGTCTACCCTTATAGCAGGCCTGGGTAGCTCAATGAGTTAGGTAATTGGATTACCTCACAACTCATACAAGCCTATCACCAATACGGCGTGGATTCGCACCCGGCCTTGTAAATTACAAAAAGGGCACCCTCGATTCGCAGCCGCAAATGATAAAGTTTACCAGTTGCTTGCACATGGTCGGTGATTATCTTCGGGTACTCCGGCTTCTTCCACCACTAAAACTGGTCGCCATGATATATTGCCGACAGTGGTGTTAAACAGCAAAAATCAATCAATGTATTCTTATATATATCTGGCTGATAACTTTTCCACTGTAAAACTGTTGTCAAATTGACACTTCGACTGTATTGAGAGTACAAAAATATGTGTTTTGAATTTGACTATCAATAAAAAAAAATGATAATGGTCATCACTGAACATCACTTAACAATCTAACAAGATGAAAATAATGTTGTTCAAACTATATAACAAAACTAGAATTTCTTTCACTGCAGACAGCGACCGACGTGGACGTGATCATGATGAGGTGAACTCGATACAACATTATGTGATAAAGTTTGTCAGTGACTTGTGACAGGTCGGTGGGTTTCTCCGGCTTCTTCCACCACTAAAACTGGTCACCACGATATAACTGAAATATTGTAAAAAGTGGCGTAAAACACTATAAACCAAACCACTGCAGACATATAACATTTAAAATTAAAGGATTCTTGGCAATTGTGTGGTGGTAACACATAACGTACTTTATTACCATTGCGTTCACTGTTTGTTGGAAATTATACACGAGGAGTTATTTTAATTTGTTAACAAAACTTGTATTTCACTATTAGTAATCGTTTTAGAGTGTGGTTTTATTTTCAGCTGAAGCGAAACTATTTATGTCAACATATTATGGCATAGGTAATAACAAAGTTGATTTAGATATGTACCAGAAGGTGACGTATGGAATTTATGCGATCACTATTTCTGTCACTAAAAATGAGTGTGCACCAATGACACAACGTCGTGAATATAAGGGCGGCAGTACTGACATCGAATTAAGGGGACTCACTCTTGGGATAAAGGATATGTCAGTATTTGATGTACCTAAGGATTGTCAAAATGGAACCAGTATGTTTCCATTTTCAACAGTAAGTTTACAATTATTTATATCTGCGTACATTCGTGTTCACTCGAACCTATTTTTGTCAAAAACTCTCAAGAATAGGCGGGTTGTAAACCTATTTATCTTTATATGGACGCACACAAAAGAGTAGTGAGTGAGGTTGTTGTTTAAAACAAAATGAACAAAATGTCAGCTATATATTGAGGAGAACAAGATACCGGGTACATTAAATCAAATGACGATGATGATACCCGCTTTGTACAAAACCAAAACATTTAGTTGGTTATTTATAATGCTAACTCACTGCTACAACAGTCGACAGGTAGACAGTAGACATGTCACTCCACTCTATATCATTGTCCTGATTCCGCGTCAACCCGCTTATGCTCTTGCTAATTAAAGATGCATGCTTAGCAGAGCGGCCGCACATACCAACTTATAGTCTTTAGTTTGACCAGACCTGGACTTGAACGCATGAACTACCAACCTCGAAGCAATCACTATTAAACCACCAATACGATACAGTTTATCACACACAAAAATGTCTAATGTATAATCCAATAAAATTAATATACCATGCTTGTTTCACATCTACCGCTTCTATGTAGGGTTTGACGACGACGATCATATATATTCAATGGCACGATTAAATAAAATAATACATTTTAAAGTTGTGTTAAAATTGATGATAATTGTTTTTTACTAATATCAACTCCGTGGTAACCATGACCGTATGGCAGTTTGATATACATATATCTATGCCTATCCTATCACTGCTAATGTTTGTGAGCTCATGTCGTTCTAGTGTCAAGGTGTACTGGATACAACTGTATGTGATAAACTTAACAGGTGACTTGTGGTTATTTTCTCCGGGTTTCTCCACTAATAAAATTGAGACCACAACATAAATTGAACTATTGACTATTGTTGTAATGTCAGTCCCTGGGTAGTCATGTAGCTCTACTCGGACACATTATTCTGATTTCGAGCCAACCAGTTTTTTGCTATTATGCCTGAATGCTGCGTGTTAGCGGAGAAGCTATAGATACCAATTGCATTGACTTTGGTTTAGCCCAACCGTAGTTGTAACCAACGATCTATCAGCACATTCGAGGCGAGACCACTAGCTATTACACCACCGATGATGTTCAAAAGAAATAATACCAGTAATGGTCGATAATAATACAACCTACAACAACAACTCAAGTAAATTCAAAATTATAAGGTTAGGGTTATGGTGTTTAACGCCACTTTCAACAATATTTCAGTTATATCGTGGCGGTCAGTTTTATTGGTGGCGGAAACACGGAGAAAACCACCAACAACCTGTGGCAAGTCACTGACAAACTTTATCACACAATGATGTATCCAGTAGACCTCGCCAAAGTGGGATTGGAACTCACGACGTTAGTGGTGATCGGCACTGATTGCATAGGTCAAAACTATGAAAAGAGGACAAAAAAGATAGTAACATTAATAATTACTGTGATTTAATATTTCAGATGATGCACCGCATGATGAAGACTCGACATTCAGTCTTTTTACGACACCACGGATCCAATTGTGTTAAAGATGACAAATCGAAATATATATATAGCCATATAACTTAAATATGTCAGTCAACTGAGAAAAAAAATATGATAAAAAAGATGTCAACATATATCACCATGGCCCATGCTTCCAAGTGATTGAATTACAATATTGAACTAACTTAATCATATAATTTCATTTACAATTAACATTATTTTTACTTTCTCAATAAAATAGATTTTGTACTACATTTTTTGTTAATTCATACGAATATATCAACAAGACAACACGTACAGTATGAATATAAAAGAGATCAAACTACCATGAAACATTTGGCGTCGGTTATTCTACCTTCTACAATAAAAGTGGTTTACATTTTTATTTGTGGAAAGGATATTTTTCTAATGTAATAGATAAATTATTTAATTCCATTTTATAATAATATAATCTTTTTCATTATTAGGTGCCCTCTGTTTTAGCAGACGTAAACCTTGCCATAAATATATAAAATAAAGCAGGGAAATATATTCCACAGTTTTAGTACATAACATATAGAAATAGTAAAGTTTCATTGGTTGTTAGCTAGGCACTATATTTCAACAGTATAGTTCATTTCTTGACTACGGTAGACTACACTTCGCAACGGGCACTATACTAAAACGACCATTCTTCCCGCGGGACTATACCAAATTTTCCGCGAATTTACGTGATGAATTTTCAATAAAAGTTACTTCCCTTGATATGCACGGCGCTACGATTAAGTTGATTATGTCATTGTTTACATTGCCGACATGGCTGCCAGATTCGGCAGCACGGATGCCGACGAATTCACATTGCAACAATAAAATGTAAAGACAAAAGCAGCCGCCAAATATGCAGTTGAAGTTCTCTCGGACTTCATGTTGGAAACAAATTATGACGGGGAGATAGGCACAATGGATATTGTTGTACTCAATGGTATTTTACAAGACTCTTACGCGAATGTCAGAACCAGCAGTGGAAATTAAATCTAAAAGCTCATTAGTTGCAATATTTTAGCCATTTGATGTTATGTACTAAATTTATTATGTACTTCTCCCTCGGGAACCATTCTCCTATAGTGTTGTCTGGGAAAGTATAGTGCCCTCGCCTACAGGCTTGGGCACTATACCTACCCAGACAACACTATAGGAGAACGGTTCCCTTGTGAGAAGTCCATAATAGGATAATAGTGCCAGCGGTAAACCGTTTGAAGCTGGTATAGTTCCCGTTGCTAGGTATAGTCACCCGCTGTCAAGACCACTGTTCAAAAAATAGAAAACATTAATCATCTAATCAAAATAAAGCATTTCCATATGTTATATACTAAATTGGAGCTGGAACTGCTTACCTTTCCGGAGCACCTGAGTTCACCCTCGGTTTTTAGAAGGATTCGTGTTACTCGATCTTTAGTTTTATGTGCAGATCGGTGTTTGTCCTTTTGTCCTTTTTCTTTTTTGGCCATTATGTTGTCTGTTCTTCTTCGATATACGGATTCTGATTACCCATTTGATATTTTCAAACTCTTCTTGTGATAATCTGATCGTTATGCTGTGTGGAGACAAGTGTATATAAGCAGTTTGTTTACCGAATCTGATTGTTGCTACATTTTTGTCATCACTGTTTGACACGTGTAGAAATGTACTACATTCTTCTCAACAATAAAATAATGTTTACACTAATTAGTATATAAAACAATAATCGCCATAGTATGTTTTGATCTTTAACTTTAGTTTTGTTTTTGTTTTTACTTTTAAGCAGAAATATTTCCTACATTTATGTACAGTTAATTATGACAGAAACAAAATAACGAAATGGTTGAGGAATCCACTAAGATAGCATTTTTGTTATTGGTTGGTTAATTGGTTTATGGGGTTTAACGCCATCTTCAACAATTTTTCAGTTAAATCGTGGCGATTTTTTTTTTTTTTTTTGGTGTGGGAAACCGGAGTACTCAGAGAAAACCACCGACCTGTCGCAAGTCACTGACAAACTTTATCACAATGTTGTATGGAGTACACCTTGCCATGAACGGGGTTCGAACTCACAAGTTTAGTGGTGATAGGCACTGATTGCACATGTAGTTGTAAATCCAACTACCATATGATCACGACCACGACGGCCCCCCTCATTAGTTGTGTTTAACGCTAACTTTAGCAGTATTTCTTTTATATCGTGGCGTGAACAAATTTAATAAATTAAAAAGTAAAACATATTTATGTATAAAACAATCGGGTTATAGGCAGAACTAAAACAAAATAAATGAAACATTAAAAGGATAAAGCTATATACCTAGAACGTATATAATCTATTTATATTTTAATATATATATTAATTTCTTTAAAATTTCAAAATTGTGTGGCCTGACATTTTTTTATATAACCCAGATAAAGTGTAGATTTTGACGTCTGACGGATCCCAGCCACATATACGAGGTTGATTAAGACATGTTTTTGTGTGAATAATTATAATTACACGGAATATACATTTACTTTTGTTAAAGGAATGAAACGTACAAATACGAGTCACATAAAAATAAATAAAGCCAAACAACCTGAATTTCTGTTTAAATTCAGATGTGTCTAACGTGTTTTTCTTTTTATTTTATTATTTCTAAAACACATAATGATGTGCATAAATTATCATTAGTTTGCTTTATTTTAGGGGAAAGAGTATTGTTTTCATTAAAAGATCAAATTGTTCCACGAACAATGCATATGCATTTTCAGTATATATACTGAGAGAAGATGATAAAAGACAGTCCACGGAAATATATATTACCGTGATCGTATGATAGTTGGATTTACAATTACATGTGCAATCAATGACTATCACAACTAAAGTTGTGAGTTCGAACCCCGTTCATGGCGAGGTGTACTTGACAACAATATGTGATAAAGTTTGTCAGTGACTTGCGGCGGGTTGGTGGTTTTCCCCGTGTTCTCCGGTTTCCACCAGCAATAAAACTGACCACCACGATATAACTGAATTATTGTTGAAAGTGGCGTTAAACACCATAAAACAGACAAAACAAACAAACCCACACCAATACATTATAAGTCACATATTAGATATACTGCCTGTAAAGTAAAACACGTTAAATCATTTATTGGAATTATACAACCTCTGTTTACGATCAGTTATTAACATTTTTAATAATAACGTAGATATCAAATTTATTGCACACAATGCGTTTCAGTGAAGCTTTTAACTTGCTTATTGAATAGCAGTGAGTCGACTACCTTATTCAATTCTGTTTCACAACTGACAAATTTCAAAAAACAAAAAACAAAACAAAATTTTTACTAATCAATATATCTTTTCATTGTAATCTTGAATTTGGACAAGACATTATAAATAATTACTAAACATTTCTCATTTTTAAATTGAAAATTTTGTTTTCAATTCTGTTTCACAACTGACAATTAAGGCTTTCGATTTCAAAAAACAAAAAACAAAACAAAATTTTTACTAATCAAAATATCTTTTCATTGTACTCTTTAATTTGGACAAAACATTATAAATAATTACTAAACATTTCTCATTTTTAAATTGAAAATTTTGTTTTAAAACTTTAGTTTTAACACGATTGAGCGGATCATTTTATTTTAAATTTTTTATATAATGTTACTACTATAGTTTAGTTTAAACGTATTTTATTTGTCACAAAATAACAAATTGGATAGGACTTACGAGGTCTTCTCCTACATACAATTTTACAACAATAATAGGCATGCAAAATGAACATAGTTTCAAATATTACTGATATTTAGACGTTTATACCAGAATTTGTAAGAAGGAAGGAGAGTAAGAATGGTAAATACTACTATAGCGATGGACATACTGAGACTTACGATATTATTGAGCATCATATATTTCTCTAAACAACAACTGGATAATCCTAGTGGGTAAGTACCATTACAGGGTTAGGATGGTGGTTATGGTGTTTAACGCCACTTTCAACAATATTTCAGTCATATCGTGGCGGTCAGTTTTATTGGTGAATAAAAGCGGAGGACCGGGTAAAAACCACCTGTCGCAAATCACTGTCAAAAGCTTGTGTTCAATGTGTTGATTTATTTATATACAAATACGAACTTTATCACGACGAAACTTTGTGTGCGTATCAATTTAGAAATCCATTCGGAATTCGGAATTTGCATAAGTTTTACAAGACGAATTAGATTTTATCTGTTCAAAATAAATGTCTTATTTAGATCTATTTAAAAGGACACAGAATCATTACCAGAACTTGTACTTATCTATACGTGAAGATAATAAATATAAATATATATTGAGAAAACAGTCTTCAATAAAAAAAAAAAAAAGAAAAAAGAAAAAAAGTGGAAAACAACATATTTTGTTTAAAATTAAGACAAACAGTAAAAAGTCGGCCACCTTGTGTCCTCCATTATAGATAAATACACTACAATAACATACGTACAAAAATATAAAAAAAGAATTAAAAAATAAACATTTTATCAGTTTCCTGAATTTTCCTATTCATATGATACGTGATTAAATTTGTCGAAATGTATTAACATCCACGACATATATAGAAAGAGAAACAATATTGTTTGACATTTGAACCCGCTGGTTCGATTCCATTTTGATTTCTGATTTGTCTCTGGAGTGAGTATCCGGGTTGATAAATTCGGCTTACAATGAAATCATTATAAACTGTTGGCCAACGACCGACCAGTGGAGGAACATGGCACGCTTAGCTATGGGTTATCGTTAGAGGCGGACTGGCCATACGGGGATTTGGGCAATTCTCAGATGGGCCTCTCAGAAAATCAACATATGGATGAACAATGTGCCGACCTGATAGGTGACGGATGCCCGGGCCGGTATTAGGACCCAGTTCGCATTCAGTTACCGATCTGGATTATCGTATATATATAATAACTGATGCCCGGGTCGGTATTAGGACCCAGACCACTTTCAGTTACCGTTCAGGATTATCGTAGATATATAAATCATAATACATATAAATTTGAAGATAATAACGTCCAACCACTTGTCTTTAAATCTAAATTAAATATCAAAATAAATACGTATGATAGTAGAACTGACATACGACAAAGTGGTACATTATAAACTAACACATCATACCCAAGTCTGGGGCTAGAAGAAATTAACTGACGCCTGGAGAAGAAGAAATAATTACATTAAAGAATGTACCGTATGCAAAATAAAACACAAGCACAAAGGTCAGAGAATTCAAATAAACAAACGACCGGACAGTGATAGATTCAAACTCTACTGTGACTGTGAAATGCAGAACAACAATAAAAGTGACGTTCCTTTACTTTAATTTGAGTCTATGTGTAAAGTTGAATAGTCTCTCATAGTCATGTACATCCCTATTCTTTCTTACTAATTTATTACAATGTTGTTTTTATGTTATCTATTTTAAGGCAGTTTTGCAGTGAAACTGTACAGAAAATTAATGAAACATCTACATGTATTAAATACTTTCTTAGGAGGTGGTAAGTAGTTAATTTATTCTAGGCTGAAGGTCATCTTAAGGAGTTACATATAATAATGTGTTGCATCGAAGGTGCAATGGTTAGCGTGTTCGCCTCGAGTGGAATGCGGTAGATCGTTGGTTCGAGCCCTGGTCGGGCGAAACAAAGCACTACTATAGTTCGTTTGACTTCTATAAAACCTACAGAAAAAAATTCTTAAAAATCCAGTTTTCAAATTAACAATTATTTTTCTAGATGTATATTAATATATTATATATACGAACTCTGAAAATTAATTTCAATATTTTTGGTCAATTATTGAAAAAGTTATCCATTAGGTCTCTATGTTAATTATATTTTCTGAAGTGTAAAAATCTGACTGGAGTGAGTACAAATAACAGACTGTGTACCATGTGACATAGGACATTTAACTATTAATGGACATCAATAACAATAGACTATCACCTTAATGGTCAGTTGATGAGTAGCCTTTTAATATTTAAATGTTCTATGTCACATGGTACAATGAAATATACATTGAAAGCACATGTCTGTTATTTTGTTTTGATGGTTGGGCTCTTACACTATTTGTACTCACTCCATGCAAATTTTCACACTTCGGAAAATATAATTAAAATAGAGACCCAATGGGTAACTTTTTTAATAATGAACCAAACTTTTTGAAATTAATTGTCAGAGTCCGTATATATCATATATTAATATACATCTAGGAAAAAAACTGTTGATTTGAAAACTGGATTTTTAAGAATTTTTTTCTATAGGTTT
>MJUT01016830.1:622651-633054 GCA_002080005.1 Gigantidas platifrons
TGTCACTGTTAATGTCGTGGACGGGTAAGCAGTCAGCTAGTGCTACCCGTCGTGTCACTGTTAATGTCGTGGACGGGTAAGCAGTCAGCTAGTGCTACACGTCGTGTCACTGTTAATGTCGTGGACGAGTAAGCAGTCAGCTAGTGCTACCCGTCGTGTCACTGTTAAATAACAGGGAAATCGTCTGATATGGTACTGTGTTGGACATCAGAATACATAACCAAGCACAAATAAAATAAATAACTGGGAGTAAGACGAACATCGTCGCGGACATCACAAGGCGAAATTAAATACCTGAAAATATGTAATTGGACAAAAGGGAACCCCAACAAAAACAAGGTTGGAGCTAAATCAGATGTCCGGAAGGGTAGTAGTTCCTGCTGTACTAGAGGCATCCATAGTGTTACTATTTTCAAAAATCCGGCGAAAAATCAATGACAAAGGAAAGGAGCGCGGGATTGTGACTATAACAAACGGAACATATCCACAGGTATTGTTTATAATCTGATGCTTGTTCAATATGTAGGTCAACTTTTTGGTATATTTCTGAAATCAAGCAGGCATTCATGTACTGTTAAAACACAAACAATATCAAATCAGTCATTGAATATGGATATTTATGGTGTTTAATCAATAGTCACTTGAATTTGTTGTTAGAGGAATACATATCATATATATTGGCTATCTTGTTTAGGACATTTGGTATTATTGCTCCCAAACATTTGTTAATTATTTGACTTATTTGAGCGTACCGATGAAGAAGAGTTTGAAGATACCAAAGGTTATTCTAGAAACACGTGGTGTGCACTATATTTGATATCTCCGTTTTTATTATAACACTAATGACATGACATTTTCCCTATCAAAGTTACATCCAATTCTGCTATAAGAGTCATTCATTGGTTTCAGCGATGAACTTAGTGACCACATAGTAAAACTTTATTAACGTGAACTGTTACTATATTAATATTGTAGATTGTCCTTGACATTTAGTGCTACCTCAGGTGGGAATCGGGAACTGATAAAAATAAATGATGGCTCAATAATGGGAGTGGAGTTCTACAGTGGTCCAACAGTTCGCGATGTATTGGAATATCGATTTGACTTTGATGTTCCGGTTCACTGTACTCAAACTACATCATGTGGAGACCATCCAATGGACATGGCAAAAGACGTAACAAAGGTACAAATCCACATAAAATGTAAACACATGAGTGCAAAACATGACATAACGACTGTATATAAAGGGATTGAAATAAATCCACACTTGTACGTTAAATATATCAAAACTCGGGCAAGCTCGTGCACATTAAAACGTAAAAAAAAAGCCTGACACATGAACGTTTCTTTGAATTTGATATTACAACGGTGTTTAGAATACATGTCCTCGATATAAATATATCTTCGTAACACATGCATACTAAGCATATGAAATACTAACAAATCTAGATTGACAAATTATGCTTGTGAATCAAGGCACAGATAAACAATTATCGAACATCGGTAGATATTTTAGCTGAAATGTAACGTCACAATGAAATTATATTATTTTATTAGTCGGTAAAAGCGTAGGTCACATTTGTCTTGCTCTCTCTATAAATATAATAGAAAACTGAGATCGAGTATGTTACAAATCATTTCAATACATAGATATAAAGTGACCAATAGAATATGAACTTAAAAACAGTACTTACATTGCAATCGACAAATCAGAGAGAACAACAATGGACAGCAAACTATAAAAATAACACAAAATCTACAACAGCAAACAAGATACCACATATCACAGGGAACGTGTGATTTCATAATGTCTGATAAATCACATATGTTGTGTCCATGGTGTTATTGTCACACTGTTTATGTTTCTATTTACCTTTAAAAGTATTTCACCAATTAGTCATGGTTACACAGAAGTACTGTTTGTATAAATGTCTGTCAAAATTTAATATTGAACTAAAAGATTGATAGTCACTGCTGACATAAGAATTTAATACACGTGCATTTGTATTTGTATTAGTTAGTTATGTCGTTTGCATTTAGTTAACTGGTCAATAATTATCTTTGTCATGTTAAACATTTACGTCATTTCTATAAATAACTTCTGGACTACAATTACCTATAATTAATTTTAAAATGATATTGATGAATTATGCATAATTTTGATGAGATCCTAATAGTTTCCTGATCAATTACATGTAAATAGAATTTATATCAACCCTGTTGGTATTTGACATTTGTTTTCTCATATCATACAAAAGACCTTTCTTAACTATTTAAATTTTATTTTACAATGCTAATACATGAATTCAGCGTTTAATTTATATATTTAATAAAAAGTCATGTAGTATTTAAAATCACACTCGTGAGTGTATAATGTAATAAATCTATAAATTTATCATACATCAATTTTATTTAGACTACTATTCGTCCCATTTGGTCGGGTTGGACAGATAACCTTTCGGATATTTATAGCTATTCATTTGAGGTTTGGAAATTAGAATACGACATGGACTACAACGGGCTACGTGAACCCGTCATCACAGAATCTACGAACCCACAACCTCTGTTCATTTCTGAGGTAATGGTTAATACCTCCATTTTTCCTGAGTACTTGCCATCCGACCCTGGAGTCTACTCGTGTATTTTAGAAATAATTGACCAAGCTAATAATTCAGAATACGTTCGACGTGTTGTTATTTACGACGATTCATCGGATATTACTGTGAATACATCTCACCGTTTTTACGTCTCATCTGCAAATACATTTACAGACTATTTATGGCAGACAGAATATAACTTAAATAGTGTAAGTGACGTAAGAGTGACGTGGGAAGGCTTGTTTGCTAATAGCCTCCATACAGAAGAGCACTTCCTGTCAAATGTACTAGATTATGAACCACGATTGAGCGACAACATTCGTCGACACAATTATAAGCGTATCTTGGATGAGTACGATGACAACGAAGGCAAGAGAACAATAAATTCCATTCAAAATATACAAGGAGTTGTGAAATTTGAGATCTATAATGAAATTGTTGATTCTGAAAAAAATGAAAGCCCACAAAACGGATGGGTTGAAATATCACCGATAGCAGAAAATTCATCTTTACAAATGGCTTCAGGGGTATTATATGATGGTGTTATACAACAGATATGGATTCGAGCTTTTGATATTATGAATAACAGCAAGACTCAATCAACTGTAATACATTTTGATCAAACTGGACCGGAACATTTTCTTACTAGCGTTGACTATAACATAGTTGGAGGTCGCCATACGTTCACCAGCAGGTAATACTTTAATATTATAGTAAAGGTTTATGATAACTGGAACATATAGGGTTTTACCTCGTTATATTGAACTCGAATTAGTCTTCTCCGAAGGTTTATCAAAGTGAAGATTTGGTTCGTTTATAGTCTCGTTCAGCGCTGTAGTGTATCCTGGATAACTCAACTACTGTGATATTTCGAAGCTCAATAATCGATCCTTCGCATTCGATACAAAAATATTCTACTGTAATATATTTTTGTCGATGGATTTAGCGTAAAGTTGTACATTTCTAACATTTATTGTAGAACAAAGCAAGAAAATTAGAACTCAAATTGCCACATTGCGATGTACATAAATATTTGACCATTTAATATTATTTTGATATCCATTATATGAAGTATACCCAAGTAAAAGAGAATTTCAAGAAGAGGGGTCATGCCAATACAAAGAAAACAGCATTATCCGCATATTTATATAAAATCAAAGACAAGTTATCAGGCTGCTATACGCAATATGTATTCGTTTTCTAGTGTATATTTTTAAGATTTACTGCTGAAACGATTGCATAATATTTTTTCAGAATAACCTTTCAAACTCAAGATATTCATAGCGGTATTAGAAATACATCAATTTGGATTATTATGAACGAAACGGGCGAGGTTAGATACCAGACAAACATGGATGGCTTTGATAAGGTAAAGTGTAATTCATGTCTACCTGCATTCAGGTACTATATCTTTAACTTAAAGGGGCATTATCTGCCAAATCGTAAATTTTTGTTACCCATAAACACTATCAGATATGATTGATGTCTTAATAAAAAACGTGTTTCTGTAACTTATAAATGTTATGAAATGTACGCGCATCGGGGAAAAAATGTGTAACTGCTCGTGTTTTGAGATCGATCAAGAAATGGACGTCATCTTATTAATTATCGACATTGTTTACAGAGTTTGTCGAATCGTCATTAAATCAGTACAAAAATGAACTAATTTCTTATTCTTTGTGAATCTGCTTTTAGTCTGTGTTAATTGCGGACAAAGAACCATGCAAGTTGGCAGTTAATAAGCGACAAATACAAATGATATGTTTTTACCTGTCACTAGTAAGATCAATTGCATACGGAAAAAGCGAGGTCAAATTATTTGCTTGCAAGCAAATAAGTAATCGATGGTAATTTTCGTTCTCAAAAGGCGGAAAGTGGTTCGATAAGCTGTTTAATGTGAAATATTTACTTTTATATGATCATTTTAAAGCTATTTCCCAATTTCCAAAACATAATTTTTTGGGTCAAATCGTAGATAATGCCCCTTTAATTTTTATTTGAAACGAAAGGCGAATAATGATATATATTTTCCTTATTTTATTTACACCCATCTCTTGATATCAAATAATTGTAAAATATCATTACAATGTTTGCGGAGTATTCTCGAATGGGGAATTTGATTGATTTGATTAGAATGTAAATTGGTCTGCTATTTTACATGTTATATACTGTGGTCTACATGAGATGACATTTAACCGCTTTGGTGGTGTAAAGGTTAACGTGCTCACCTGGAATGCGGTAGATCGTGGGTTCGAGCCCAGAGTGGGTCAACCAAGCGTGTTGGTCTAGTACAAATCAGACATCATCATCTCATTGACAATTAACTTGCCGTCTCCTTGATATAGCTGAAAATTGCTGAGTTGGCGTTAAACAACAATCACTCACTCATATGATATTTTTGTCGCAATATTTTCCTTTATTATTCGTAAAAAGTAGTTGCTTTTCAATATGACGCCTAAGTAAATTTTAAATAGTTAAAATTTGTCCAGTATAAATATTCCTTCGATGAAAAAAAACAAAAATGTAATATTTGCTATTTATTTGTTTTCAGACAGCTGCTGTATGTGCAACAATTACTGGTTGTTACTGTATACCCAACGGTGAATGTTTCATCAGGTCATTTGTATTTGATATAAACAACTGCATACTGGGAGTTCCTATTGACATGGTGGACAGCGCAACGTATCATCTTCGTATTACCTCTTACAATATGGCGAGTCTTGTAACATCTACAATTTTCCAGGTACAATCTATTTTCGTAAAATTTCGTGTTTTATTTTGCCACTTGGACAAAGATCATGCAAACTTGCTATCATCTGGCGTCTGCCGTTTGCCGCATCTTTTCACGTTTAATTTTCTTAGTGATGTTCCTTACACTTGTATGTCAAACAGCCCTACAATCTATCTAAGATTGCCACCGCTTTTAGATATAAATATTGCATTTTATTTTATTTAAATACATTTTGTATTGTACAATTGTAATTCAAAATGTGCTAAATTTAGAACACACCAGAAGTTTAACAAATCGTCTGGTTTTTCATTGAAACATTTCCTTCGGGTGATTAATATCGAACATGCAAATACAACTTATAAAAAAAACATAATACATATCACTCATTGTCTTCTTAGAGACCATTGGTTCAAATCAATTAAGCAAGAGGGGGTTGGTAAGTTTCCTGGGTTTTCCCCTTATCAAAAAGACTTTGAAGATATTAAAGGGGTAATCAGAATCCGTATATCGAAGAAGAACAGACAACACAAAGGCCAAAAGAAAAAGTAAAAAACGACAAACAACGATCTACAAAACATACACATAAAAATAAAGATCAAGTAACACGAATACTAAAAGTAGAAACTTCTTTAAATGGTAAAAAATGTAGCTTAATTTTAAAATGAGACAAACTAATGTTTGAATTTAACATTTACTACGAGTTTTTCTATGCAATTTAAAAGTAAAATTGAAACCTAGGATGTTGATCTTGGGATCCTAAGAGCCACTGGTTAAAATATGTTTTATCTACTTAATAGAATGTTATCATTGAATTCGTCATGCCATAATAATGTAGAGTGTCGTTTTCTTATATAAACACTGCCCACCAACACTGTTCCTGTCTTTTTATTTTATCTTGCTACAAATTCAACGGGAACCATAATTCGACAGTATTGAGAGTATTTACAGTTCAAACATACAACTGTCTACAATGTTATTATGCCGCATCGGATTCTGAAACCGTTAAAAGATGTTAATTTACAAACGACCGAAATAGACCTGATCCTGTGTCCACGGTGGTTCCTTAGTGCTAATGGTTAAGAGGTGGGACATACGCATTATACTTTATAACAACTAAATGCTCGGTCGAGAATGTCAATTCATTATGTTTGAATGGTTGTATTGAAAACAACTACAGATAAGCAGCTTTGTTCGACAGCTGTTCGGATAAACCTCTAAGTCCAAAACTGCGAACAATCCGAAAACAAAGCATATTGTGGTTTGTTTTGGTTTTTTATGAAACGAAAGTTTAAATAGTGATGGTCAACAATGTCTTCTTATCTTAACTCACAGAACACAAAAAGCGTGAAGCTAAATCACACCGAGGGCCTCCGTTTATTGATATAGCAAAAACTAATTTTAACAAAGTATAAAAATAAAACGTAGATATCTAGATTAGTGCGCACGATGTCTTACAGGAAAAACGCTCATAGTGAAGAGATAGGAAAAACGCTCATAGTGAAGAGATAGGAAAAACGCTCATAGTGAAGAGATAGGAAATGTCGAGCATTTAGAAATTGTCTTTGACGTTATATAAATTAGATCATGTTTTATTGTTCAAATCCTATATCAGATTTAGTCCGGTTTCTGGAATACGTTCAAAGCCAAATAATTTAAAACACAATTTTTGATAGCATGAAACCCAAAGAACAAAAACAGGATATCCGAAATTGGTCACCTATGCCTCAGTGAGGAAAACCATAGTATAATTAATAATTACACGACTTAGGAACTGTAAATTCCTTTTGTAAAAGAGCTTTTTTAAGGAAAATGTTAGTTTTTGAAACCAAGGTATGGTTGATAAGATCTAAAGGTGACATATTTCAGCATTTACAAAAAATATATATTTGTAGTCTTATAGTTTGATATTTTATGATCAGTACCACTCTTTACTGCAAAATTTGTATTAAAGCTTATTTCTTCTTTCCTTAGATTGGAGAGGTAAATAAATTTCAGGGAATTAATGCATGTAAGTATTTACATTAATCACTCTTTTATTAGCTATTATGTCATAATAATGTGATATTTGTCATAAGAAGAGTTTGAAGATCCCAAAGAGGTAATCAGAATCCGTAAGTCGTAGAAGAACAGACAACACAATAGCCAAAAGATATCAAAGAGGTAATCAGAATCCGTAAGTCATAGAAGAACAGACAACACAATAGCCAAAAGATACCAAAGAGGTAATCAGAATCCGTAAGTCGTAGAAGAACAGACAACACAATAGCCAAAAGATACCAAAGAGGTAATCAGAATCCGTAAGTCGTAGAAGAACAGACAACACAATAGCCAAAATATATCAAAGAGGTAATCAGAATCCGTAAGTCATAGCAGAACAGACAACACAATAGCTAAAAGATATCAAAGAGGTAATCAGAATCCGTAAGTCGTAGAAGAACAGACAACACAATAGCCAAAAGAAAAAGGACAAAAGGATGATCTACAAATCACACACATAAAACTAAAGATCGAGTAACACGAACCCAACTTAAAACCGGGGATGAAGGGTAGACAATTCCTGCTCCACTAGTGGCACCGTCGTGCTAATCTAGTTACAAATACGGTGATAAGTTATGAATGAGGAAAAGACCGGAAAGTTATGGGATAATTTATCAATGGGAGGCATGAATACGCTTCCGTGCTGTACTGAATTTATCAATCAATCTTGATTAAGGAATGTGTATGCACATCGTTCTTAGACGTTCTAACTGCGATTTTACCATTCGGTAGATATTTAAAATCTTCTTAGGCATAATGCACCAGTCTTTCACTGTCATTACAGGAGTTTGCATAATAATATTCTTCAATATCTCTCGTATAGCATTCAGAAAATGGTACATATAGCTAACTATTTTATGATTTTATTTTACTGTTGTATTGACATTTCATCATTATTTCTGGGTATAACAATTTGTTATAATTTTGCAAAAGGCTGAATATTTAATCAGAAATAGTCAAAGAAAATACAGAAAAATATATATCCGAACAGTATTATTAATTTATCTGTAAATAATAACCATACTATATCGTTGTGTACGATGTACCATTTTTGTGTGAGCAATATTATCCAGTAACAGCATTTAAATAAATTGTAACAATGTTAAATTGTTTTTTTCCTGTGTTTCAGATCCCAGTCCAACAGATCTATCAATTGTAAATAAGACAAACAGTGAGGTGACAATACAATGGACAAACATCCACACCTGTTATGAACGAGTACGTTCCATCATTTACTTGAATCAACCTGACAACACCACAATGAGTTTCATTATTGATAAAGAT
Source organism: Gigantidas platifrons (assembly GCA_002080005.1). NCBI lineage: Eukaryota > Metazoa > Mollusca > Bivalvia > Mytilida > Modiolidae > Gigantidas > Gigantidas platifrons. The sequence goes on from MJUT01016830.1 coordinate 631,301, forward strand.
CTAGACATGTTCACGTTTGTTGGACTCTCACCTGGGGAAACATACACCATTGATATGTACACAGAATATGGAAATAGCACACACTTTGTCAGAAGTCTGGATCCACTTCATTCTACATTTGATACAGGTAAAACCCACTCCTGAACCATTCAGTGCCTGTTTTTGAATATAGCGAAAATATCAATCGGCCGATGTAAACAAGATTAAAATATTCCGATTGTTTTTGTGAGTGAGTGAATGTGTGCTTGTTGTTTTAGGAGAACTTGTTATTTGTGCTTGTTGTTTTAGGAGAACTTATGTTATTTGTGCTTGTTGTTTTAGGAGAACTTACGTTATTTGTGCTTGTTGTTTTAGGAGAACTTATGTTATTTTTGCTTGTTGTTTTAGGAGAACTTATTTTATTTGTGCTTGTTGTTTTAGGAGAACTTATGTTANAGAAGTCTGGATCCACTTCATGCTACATTTGATACAGGTAATACCCACTCCTGGACCATTCTTAATGCCTGTCATTGAATATAGCGAAAATATCAATCGGCCGATGTAAACAAGATTAAAATATTCCGATTGTTTTTGGGAGTGAGTGAGTGAGTGCTTGTTGTTTTAGGAGAACTTATGTTATTTGTGTTTGTTGTTTTATGAGAACTTATGTTAGTTGTGCTTGTTGTTTTAGGAGAACTTATGTTATTTGTGTTTGTTGTTTTAGGAGAACTTATGTTATTTGTGCTTGTTGTTTTAGGAGAACTTATGTTATTTGTGCTTGTTGTTTTAGGAGAACGTATGTTATTTGTGCTTGTTTTAGGAGAACTTATGTTATTTGTGCTTGTTGTTTTAGGAGAACTTATGTTATTTGTGCTTGTTGTTTTAGGAGAACTTATGTTATTTGTGCTTGTTGTCTTAGGAATACTTATGTTATTTGTGCTTGTTGTTTTAGGAGAACTTATGTAATTTGTGCTTGTTTTAGGAGAACTTATGTTATTTGTGCTTGTTGTTTTAGGAGAACTTATGTTATTTGTGCTTGTTGTTTTAGGAGAACTAAATTCAGGCGTTATTTATTAATGCCGATGGTTTGCACAAATTGAACTCAATAAAACTATAATGTTAGTTAAGTGAAAATTCTTCTTCGAGTAAAACCAAAGACTACACAACAATGACATTTGTTGTTTCTCCGCTAAGGAAACGGTATACAGGAGTAAAAACAACGATTTCCGGTTTTGGAGTCAGGATGATGCGTAAATCAACGTTAGATAATATCGAAGGGGCAATAAAAGATGGACAATCCAGAGATTAGAACGATATTGTACACATTTGAACTTGTGTGTCAGTGATCTTTCACCATAAACATTAAGCGTGTTTTCCAGTACAAAGCATCCATCAACATTATCTCATATATTTATTATTGAAATGTACTGTTTCTACATAATTTAATTATTATCAAAACCATGTTTGCCCTGCTTCAGTTTGTGTCTTTTGATTTTCTTGCTCTAAAAGCTCAATAATTCTTATACAATTAATGTATATTGTTTTCGTGTTTTTTGATTGGACAAGAGCAGTCATCTATTTGATTTTGAACCGTTCAATACTCGATGAACTTTTCCGTACCGGAACTATAATTTTGTATAACCAGTGTAAATAATGTCTGACACCGACCGGAAACTACGATATCGTACGATAGAAAGTCAGTCTGAAATTAATTTAATAATTAAAATAAAGTTATATTTTGCCTATATCTTTCATAAAACTATTACTTAGCAATG
>MJUT01016830.1:653971-665574 GCA_002080005.1 Gigantidas platifrons
GATCAACATAGTCACACACCTCTTGGTTATTCAGTTAAAGGACATAATAGATGCGATCAACATAGTCACACACCTCTTGGTTATTCAGTTAAAGGACATAATAGATGCGATCAACATAGTCACACACCTCTTGGTTATTCAGTTAAAGGACATGATCTATATAATGGGACGTAAAAGTAGAGGATCAGCCTAGCTTATTTTCGCTTTTTCTGCAAAGTCTATGCATGAAGTGTGTTTCATGTGAATCAAGGAACAAGTCGACGAGAACCCGGTCATGGTTTATACCCATAGGAATGTCAGCTTTCTGTTTAGCAAAGTGTCCACCAAATATAGCAAATATGTTGTCAATTAAAAGCTCGAGCATATGATAATGTCAGTTTTATAGACGCTCTTGTTAGAATCAGTGTCTGGTTTACAAATGAGTTTTCTCTTCCGACCAAAATACCTGTGAAGTCTACATGATATAATATGAAAATGGCCGATTCCGGAAAATTGATTAAAAAACAGATTCCTGTGGGGTTTTTTTTTTTTAGATATAATTTGTACTACAGACAAATCATTTCATTTCCGTTGGTCAATAAAAAAAAACATTATCCCACAAGGATGCAGCCAAGAAAACTCACCATGTCTTTTGACTACGCAAAGCTTTAACGATATATAAAATAACATCTTGTTTAATTTTTTTTTTTAATCAAAATTTATAATATTATTTCGCTACTAGATAATATTTCTATATGGGAACAAAATTATATATTCGTTGTGCTGATATATCCTACAACCATTTTATTATGACGTCAAGTAGCGGCAAGATGCTATTTGAATTATAAAAGTATAGTGTGTGGGCAACACATATTCTTTAAATCATGCAAGTCGTATGCATGTACATACATTAAATGTATTGTCTTTTTTTTAATATCTTTCAGATCCTAGTCCAACAGCAATATCTTTTCTAAATAAGATTGACACAGGAGTAACTATCCAATGGAGTAATGAGCCAACCTGTTATGAATTAGTTGGGTTTTTTATTCGTCTTTATCCACCAAATAACGCCTCAATAGACTTTGAAATATCGAAGAACGTTACGACATACACAATTAGTGATTTATCAGCTGGAGTCACGTACAGGTTAGAAATGTCTGCAATTTACGGTAATGATACATACTCTGTCAGAAGTCAGGAACCACTCATTGTTAACTTTGATACGTCTTACACAGGTAATGTACATGATTATTTAGTAATGTATTTGGATGCAAGTGCACATAAAGGAAAATTGCGATCGTGGGGAGGGGAATGGTTGGAGGAGTTGGAAAGGGCTTTTATTTGTTATCCGTATCTCAAATTGCAATTACATTTATATATTTCATGTCCATGTGATATATTGTTTAAAGTGGCTTTAAACACCATAACCTTACCCTGTGATATGGATTTTTTTAACGCAAATATTAGCAATATATCAATGATATCGCGGTGATCAGTTTTATTGATAGATGCCAGAAAATACCTGGATGAAACAATAAAACCAAACTTGATCACATCAGGTTATATCGACTACACATAGACGCGACCGGAATTGAGTTGTGATAGATGTGCAATAATTGCATAGTTATGCTATGGTGATTACATTGAGTGAGTGACTGTTACCAAATTGTATATGAGCAATTTTTTCAACTATGTCATGTCTAGAAAATTACACTTGACGAGATGATGATTTTCGCTTTATACTAGATCACCACGCTTAGTTGAATCTTTATAGTGCTAACTCACTGATACAACAGTAAGTAGATAGACACATTATTCTGCCTCCGACCCAACTAGTATCTGCATTTACTCATTTAATCTGCCTCCTTAGCGGAGAAGCAGCAAATACCAATTTCATAATCTTTGATTTCTTCTTCTTTATTTACGGAAAAGCGCTCAACATACTGAGCATTATTTTCCGGCGCATGCCTACGCTTACAAATTTTGAAAAATAAATATATACACAGAAATTTTACCCGTCCGGGGCTCGAACACACGATCTGCTGCACTCAGGGCGAAAATGATACACTATTACACAAACGATGCGGACTAAGGTGATTATATCATTGTGGCCTAGAAGTCAATTTTAACAAACAAAAAATATTTGTCGAATATTTGTGTTTTATCATCCTTCCCTCCGGCTATATCTACCTGCTGGCTCCATAAACAAAACTCGTATCAAAGTCCGCGTGAGCTGAGCAGGACTTATCAACAGTCAGCAGGAGTTATCACCAAATTCTCCTAACATTTAAACGATAATTCCTGTGAAGATGGCAAAAATAAATAAAATTCATCTACACCATTAGCTAGTTAACATTATTTTTTAAAACATATATCAAATTAAGAACTGTCGCGTTAGAAATATCAACAAACATCGTTCTACAAAAATGTACTTTACACAATTCTTGATAACCTCTCCTCAGACGTCATAATTTTTTACGTCATAAAGGAGGTTGTGACCGTCATGTTTTCTAAACCGGAACGGCATTGGTAAGCAAAACCTTTAATGAAAATGGGTGACTTTGATGTTTGTAATAAAAAAAAATGAATATCCCCATTAAAGGGAAATTCCAACAATCTTAACCTTTATATAAACCTGTAAAAATGAATGGTATATTTTGCAAACTACTTATGAACTACGGTTTTGGGAAGCGTATTTTGAATATTTTGAATCATGTAATTTTTCCCGCGAAAAATACAAATATAGATGTATCCGTGTTTATGGTTAATTTAAGGATGATAAATATGTCATCTGAATGTGAATATAATTGATTCTGAAAAATATCAGCCTGCTCGACAGAATATGGAGTTTGTGACTCGTTCGCTTCGCTCACTCGCCAACAAGCTTCATATTCTGACTCGGCAGGCTGATATTTTCGGTATCAATCAATTCACATCCAGATAACATATACTTATCTATCTATATGATAACGACAATGTATTTTACATCTTGATATCACGTTGATATTAATATGTCAAATACAGTAGTTGTATTTGCTGCACCAATCAATACCAAAATATATATTTTTCAATTATTATATAGATAGGTGTGAATTATGGAGATTTATCCGTGAAATAAATTCCGATATTTCACATGTGAAATATCAGTTTTTTCCCGCCAGAACTACTTTTAGACAACTTTAAGTGTAGAGGTTACGTCCCTTGTTGTGTTACGGCGAATACACACATGATTGTAAACTGAAACAATTAAACAAATGAAAAAGTTTTAGTACTTTTATAAATTATTTTAATTGAATCATTTTATTGATACATTAAAATCGAACACTTGCTTATTCTAAATCGAATCATTTCACTAGCATAACACAACAGATTTAAATATAAACAAACAACGGCATTGTTAAAAGTGCATTGTAGATTGTCAGTTTCCTAATTCCTTTCACCACCCCTTTTCAATGAAAAATCGTCTGCTTTGAACAATCTTAAAATTAAAAAAAAAAAAAAAATGTCTGATCATTTTGACGCATATACGGCAGCTGTAGTCTCCAAATTTTTAGAAGAAAATGATTTTGACTTGGAAAATGTGGAAATGCAAGAATTTAATATTCTAGATGTCCAAACAAATGTTCCAAATGCCAATGGCAATACAAATGAAAATGTATATCAAACTAAAGCCCAGTCGGGTAGATTTCAAAACGTTTCATTTGAGGACATCGATTCATTCCTTAGTTCGAATTCTGTTACACATGAAATACACACGACTCGGACAATAATAACACATCGTGCCTGGTTCCTCAGATAAATCGGACTGACATTAGTCACAATTGCAATGAATTTTTCCACAACAACTTTACAAATCCGCCCATATTCAAATAAAATTCAGAAACTCGTCCTTCATTTAAATTTAAATTTTTTTTCATCGAAGCGACAACACTTGAATGTGCGGCCATATTGATTACACACTATCATTGCTCGTAGATTCATACGCGTGGAATGAAATATACAAATTAAATAAAATAATATAAAAGACATTTTGGAAGTCTATATAATAAACAGTATAACTAATCATAGATTTTGAATATCAAAATAAGACCACTCGTGACCGAATACGCATTAAGGATTAAACTCGTGGACGGAACAAGTTCCGCCCACTCGTTTAAATCCTTATGCGTACTTCGGTCTCTCGTGGTCTTATTTTGATATTCAAAATCTACGATTAGTTATACTATATTTATTTAAATAATTGATAGCACTATTATTAATATTTACATATACGTTTTTTAATATATTGTTAAAATTGGGATATTGTTATAAACATTTCATAATTAACAATTTCAATATCGATTCGTGGCGAAAATTGACAATCTAATTATTATTATACCGTATGTAGTATATTTGTAATATATGGGACAATATAATCTCACACTAACAGGATGAAATATTTTTATTTCTAACCCCGACAACCCTTGGTTCAGAGCCTGATAAGAATGCGATATACTATTTTTCTCGAATGAATTGGATTGAGTGATTGTGACTTAGAACCAAATAAGCATTTTGTCAACTATAAGAGTAATAACAAAATTACCGAACACAGAGTCATGGCGAGAAGTTACATTCGATGGGATGATGATGATGTCCGCTTTGTCGAGACAAGCACGCTTAGTTGGATTGTATAATAATAGCTTACTGAAACAATAGTCCGCGGGTAGACATGTCGCTCCACTCCGTCACATTATCTTGATTCCGTGCCAACAGTCTTTGCTTTTACTCTTTAATGCTGCGTTCTTAGTGGAGAAGCATTAAATGTCGATCTTATAGTCTTTACTTTAACCCGATTGGAACTCAAACCAACAATACGCCACACTCGGGACTATCACGCTAATCACTACACCACCAATGCGATACCAGAGAAATGGTAATTCGTCGTATTTGGTATGGATTAATCAAATACTGCCGGGAGTGTTACTTTCAAGCAATACAATGCATTTTTAATACAATAATATAATACTGTAACTTCTTTTTTTTTTCAGAAACTTCCAGTCTAAATCTGCTCATCATAATAATACCTTCGATCATAGCTTTAATAATTCTGATGATCATAGCCGTTATAATAATTCGAGCAGTGGTTAAAAGACGACATAAGAATTTATCCATAGCACCATGTGCCCAATCGGATGTTGTTAGCGACACCAAAGAGGCAATAGTTCCAAGTACACCTGCACTGACCAGGTCTTTATCAAGAACATTGCTATCGATTCCTGAAAGACCTTCATTAGATAAGGCAAATGACAATTTAAGAACAACTATATTTGACATCAATCTTCCGAAAGGTCGTGCAAATGTTTTGCCCCCATTACCACCCATAAGTTCACAAATGAATGGCATCATAAAAAACAAATGAAGGGAAACATGATATATTTGTCGGTGCATTTCAACAATTGATCATTTGCATATTTCTGACTTGATTCTAAAATAAAACGTGTTTTTTATGCCTTTGTGGGAGTTACTCCCCTTAAATGCAGCAAACAGTGTCAATTTCAAAATTCAGAGATATATTATTTTCATGCTTTGTATAAAGCTTGTAACAACTCAGATTTATATATTGATCACGAAATTTTAGTACATACAACTTTAATCATAATTTTGTCTTTTTTTATGATAATACTATGCAGTATTCAAGATATGTATTTTATCAATAAATCTACATACCTTTTCCATTATTATTGATTGTTCTCAGAAGGTCACCATGAAATTGTCAAGGTAAACATTTCAGATCGTGGTTTATATTTTGTACTACAGCTTATGCTGTTCATAATTTATTGTTTTCAAATTTAATTATGAAGACTTATGTCCGTGAACTATATACCATGTTGCACACCGTTTCTATATATACATTATATATATATCTATATATAATTAATTTACATAAATTGTAACGTTCTCCAAACACTGTACGAATTCGGAGAAAAATGTTTAACTTGTGGGTTATCTCTTAGAAAATATCCGTTAAAGAATTGAAAAGTTCTTAAAGAAATTGCCGAGATTCATCGTAGAGCAAGACGGTTGATTCATATATCTGGAAGTTTGCGTCAGCCTAGTTGCTGTATACTAGATGTAATGATCAGCTGTTTCTTGGAAGGTTGATAAAATGCCGGTATTATGAGTAATTTTAGTTCATCATACCTACTGTAAAGTAAAATTATCATGTTTTCAGAGAGGAATGTCTGGATTTGCTGATGCATATACATGTATGTATTTTAATGAGTTACAATTACTATGAGAAGATTAAGTCCACATCGTGATTATTTACAAATCATGTCGTCTGTTTACATTCTTTCTGGAATGTCAAAGGGGAATTCCCCATCTGTTTATTGATTGCTGATTGGTCAATTTTGGCAAAGCGATCGAAGCGCCATCTAAATTACCTATAAGTATCAGACGCGGCTAGTTTGAATGGGGTTTCGCCTAGTAGTTGCACAGCAGAAAAGTTAAGCGCGTAGAAATTAAAGAAGCTATATATTGAAAGATGTCAGATTACAAGAAAAGGGAGGAGGTGCGAAACTTATAAAAGGTTAGAAAGTAAAATAATGTTATAGTCTTTGGGTGCAAGTAAAACAAAGAGCCTACACAGGAAAGCCAAAAAACAGCTAAGGTCACATATGCCTAAAGGAGAATCTTAGTTTAATTAATACTTACATTAACAATAACAATTGTATTTAATGAAAGTTCAAAATAGAGCAGGGTCCGGTGGCTCAATGAGATAGGTAGTTGGATTACCTAACAACTCGTACAAACCTATCATCAATACGGCGTGGGTTCGCGCCCGGCTTTGTAAATTACAAAAAGGATGCACTTGACTCGCATCCGCAAGTTATAAAGTTTACCAGTTGCTTGCCCATGGTCGGTTGTTCTCTCCGGGCACTCCGGCTTCTTCCACCTCTAAAACTGGTCGCCATGATATTGCTGAAAGTATCGTTAAACACAAATAAATAAATCAGTCAAGATAGAGTTTTTGTCTTAAAATATTACAGAACTCAAGCGTATGTCTGAATAGTCAAGGAACATATGTCAACAATAAAGGCATCCGTATAGGGATATGATTCTTTTGTCTTTTTATTTTTAAGTGGTCTGCGTGGCCGTCATCCTATGATAATTGGATTGACATATCCATATACAAGTAGTGTCTGTCACCATAAATGTTGGATTTCCGCCCGTGTCATAAAGTGTGTCGGTAATATGCGGCAAATGGATAGTTTTCTACGGATGCTCGGGTTTCCGTGACATAATAACTGACATCCATTATATTCCTTAATTATGGTTGAAAGTGGCCTTTAACACCTATGATACGAATATGGAACATCTGTGTCACAAATGACCACGGATATGTTCCACTTGTAAACACTTCCCGGTTCTTTCTTTATTCATGACTTATCACCGGGTTTGTAACTATATTAACACGACGGGCGCCAGGAAAAACAGGAACTCCTAACCCTTCCGGAACACCTGAGTTCAACCCCGGTTGTTAGTGGGATTCGTGTTACTCGATCTTTAGTTTCATATGTATTTTTGTAGATCGTTGTTTGTCCATTTGTACTCTTTCATTTGGCCATTGTGTTGTCTCTTCTTCTTCGATAAACGGATTCTTATTACCCCTTTGGTATCATCAAACTCTTCTTAAGTCATGGATTATTTGATCCTTTTAGTGCAGAATCAAAATCAAATGTTATCCAGATGTCATACCTACACAACAAAAGACAATATCAAATTAGGGAACGTACCCTATTGTTTCAGGTGGGTACGTGTTGCTCTTCTATTCAGTGTTATGTTATTTTTAGTTGTTGCGGGGACCGTGTTACACATCCTTATATATTTCTATGTTGTGATTGTTTTTTGTTTTCTTTGTCTTCGTTCTATGTTTTGTGTCTAATATTGACCGTGTCTCTGCATTTCCCATTCTTGATTGTTCCTTCGGATTTCTCTAACGTTTTATATACTAAGTTATTAAAATGCAACATGTAAACATGTTAACTCAATATACAGTCAATAATCTTCTGGTACACAACAAATTATAATTTCTGTTTGATCGTTTACCTTTAAACTTTCACATGACCATGATTAGCTAGGTTTTTCCTTGAATAGAATCAACATTATTTACTAATAGCCTAATTAATCCTACTGTAAACAATGACATATAAAGGATTATTTTTGTTAGTATTCACAATTACAATAGAAGTAAAACGTCTAAGAATGCATAGATAAAGTACAAGGTAAGATCATTGTAAAGTTTTGTTTATTTTTGTCAACCACATACACAAAACATGAATTACCTTTGAAATAATGAGCACCCCCCCCCCCAAACAAAACCCAAAATAAAACAGAACAGAAAACCTAAAACCTAAAACAAATGCAGCTTTATGACACTCTGTTTTTAAAAAGCTTGTAAAATATGCAAAATTATTGATGCATGTATGTCATATTCCAGTTTAACATAATTTTATTTTATGTGGCACACTTTATCACAATTCAGCTGCATGTTTTATTCAAAAAATCATTTTAGAAATGTTTCTTCAAAATTTGTCACCAGTTGATTTATAATTATAAATTTTAACAATTTAAATTAAACTTCGGGTAAAACCACCAGTACCAAAGCTAATTTTAGTTAGAGCGAATTACAATATATTTCCGGCACTGAAAAGATATATTCAGTTTTGATATTTAGTTCCAAAATAATCTTCCTTTATAAAACCAATATTCATCGGTAATATGTAATTCTGGTCGATACTTTCTCTTGAACACTTTTAGATTACTTGTCTTTACACTTAGCATACCTGATGAACATTATTCTTGAGATATTTGAATAATAACAACAGGTTATACCAACCTTTACCATTTATTAAAGAAAATATTAATCCAACTGTGCAATTGTTCAATAATAACGTATATATCTAGATCAGTGCGCACGTGTCTGAAATAACATCCATCACATACCATCAGGTACGCTCAAGTCATAAGATTAGAAAGAAAAATCATTTAAAAGTCTTTGAGAGCAAGAAAACTAAAGGACCTAAACATGATAACTAATATCTGGTAAAATAACCTGTCAGAGGAAGAAAACTAAAGGACCTAAACATGATAACTAATATCTGGTACAAGAAAACTAAAGGACCTAAACATGATAACTAATATCTGGTACAACTAAAGGACCTAAACATGATAACTAATATCTGGTAAAATAACCTATGTCTGAGGAAGGGAAACCCTAATTTAATATCAACACTTAAAATATTTAAGAACTATAAAAATATCTAATTAACCATGTCAGTACCGAAACACTGACTACTAGGTGGATGATAATCCCTGGGACTAATAGTCTACCAGCAAAGGTATCGATCCAGTGATAGAAACACTGACTACTGGGTGGATGATAATCCCTGGGACTAATAGTCCACCAGCAAAGGTATCGATCCAGTGATAGAAACACTGACTACTGGGTGGATGATAATCCCTGGGACTAATAGTCCACCAGCAGAGGTATCGATCCAGTGATAGAAACACTGACTACTAGGTGGATGATAATCCCTGGGACTAATAGTCCACCAGCAGAGGTATCGATCCAGTGACATGAATAAACAAATATAGATATCTAAAGTAGTGCACACGATGCGTTTCTGGAAAAATGAACAAACCAACAGAAATAGTTCTGGTCACATAAACTTCAATATATTGTTTCCAGAATTGTTCCGTTTGATTGTACAAAGGAGTATTAATGTGGAAACGTTAAATATTTCAAAAGTTGATTTTACTCTACTTCAAANAGGTATCGATCCAGTGATAGAAACACTGACTACTAGGTAGATGATAACCCTGGGACTAATAGTCCACCAGCAGAGGCATCGATCCAGTGATAAAAACACTGCCTACTAGGTGGATGATAACCCTGGGACTAATAGTCCACCAGCAGAGGTATCGATCCAGTGATAGAAACACTGACTACTAGGTGGATTATAACCCTGGGACTAATAGTCCACCAGCAGAGGTATCGATCCAGTGATAGAAACACTGACTACTGGGTGGATGATAACCCTGGGACTAATAATCCACCAGCAGTGGTATCGATCCAGTGATAGAAACACTGACTACTGGGTGGATGATAACCCTGGGACTAATAATCCACCAGCAGAGGTATCGATTCAGTGATAGAAACACTGACTACTGGGTGGATGATAACCCCTAGGACTAATAGTCCACCAGCAGAGATATCGATCCAGTGATAGAAACACTGACTACTGGGTGGATGATAACCCTGGGACTAATAGTCCACCAGTAGAGGTATCGATCCAGTGATAGAAACACTGACTACTGGGTGGATGATAACCCTGGGACTAATAGTCCACCAGCAGAGGTATCTATCCAGTGATAGAAACACTGACTACAGGGTGGATGATAACCCTGGGACTAATATTCCACCAGCAGAGGTATCGATCCAGTGCTAGAAACACTGACTATATGGTGAATGATAACCCCTGGGACTAATAGTCCACCAGCAGAGGTACCGATCCAGTGATAGAAACACTGACTAGTGGGTGGATGATAACCCCTGGGACTAATAGTCCACCAGAAGAGGTATCGATCCAGTGATAGAAACACTGACTAGTGGGTGGATGATAAACCCTGGGACTAATAGTCCACCAGAAGAGGTACCGATCCAGTTATAGAAACACTGACTACTGGGTGGATGATAAACCCTGGGACTAATAGTCCACCAGAAGAGGTATCGATCCAGTGATAGAAACACTGACTACTGGGTGGATGATAACCCCTGTGACTAATAGTCCACCAGAAGAGGTATCGATCCAGTGATAGAAACACTGACTACTGGGTGGATGATAACCCCTGGGACTAATAGTCCACCAGAAGAGGTACCGATCCAGTGATAGAAACACTGACTAGTGGGTGGATGATAAACCCTGGGACTAATAGTCCACCAGAAGAGGTATCGATCCAGTGACATGAATAAACAAATATAGATCTCTAAAGTAGTGCGCACGATGCGTTTCTGGAAAAATGAACAAACCAACAGAAAATAGTTCTGGTCACATAAACTTCAATATATTGTTTCCAGAATTGTTCCGTTTGATTGTACAAAGGAGTATTAATGTGGAAACGTTAAATATTTCAAAAGTTGATTTTACTCTACTTCAAAATTTGTAGCACGTGAGGCACAAATAAATGCCCCATAACACAGATGGGCGTTCATTGTCCTGGCTTGATACAGCACATCCCCTCTTAGCGAAATTATGCGAACATAAAATGCTTTCTGCATGTGAGAAAAATGCCAACCGTCAAATATATCTGGATGAGGAGAGTTGTTATAAAGAATGTTCTGTTTAGTGAGAGGATATAAGGTAAAATAAGAGTAATATTTTCACCTTTTTTTCAGGATAATTACAGGAATGCCATGGTAATGTACGTGTATTACAATACCTGTCACAAATAATGTAATCATCATGTATTGCATAGGTCCTGTAGATTGAATGAAGACTTAATAATACAGTTGCCACTGAATACAGACAGGACAGGAAACGACAATTTGTATTCTTATATCATATTGGAAACATAGCAAAAAT
>MJUT01016830.1:678366-695526 GCA_002080005.1 Gigantidas platifrons
AAAACAGAACAATCCTTCACCTGCGTTTTCCGCTATGCTTCGTGGCTATTGGAATTTTCTTAGATAAGTTTAAAACAATCTACCAATCTGCAAATATTGTCATTTATAATCACAGTATTTTATACATGTACAATCTGTTTACTTAAACCGCATCGGTGGTGTAATGGTTGGCCTGCTTGACTCAACTACAGTAGATCGTAGCTTCGGACCTCGGACGGGTTAAATCAAAGACTATCAATTTGGCATTTGCTGCTTCTCTGCTATATATTCAACAGAAAGGAGTTAGAGCAAAGGTTGGTTGGATAGGTATCCTGATTAGGTGTGCGATTGGCTCAATATGTCTGCATTTGGACTGTTGTTGCTGTAGTGAGCTGGCAATATTAATCGACATAGTCGTTATAGTATACCAAATATATTCAATCTTGCTGTCATATGCTTACCATTAATTCTATTAAATAGAGTCGAACGTCTCGACTATCTTATAAATATCAGATAATACACAAAGCCATCGTAAGACATACTAGGAAAAAAACAGTCAAATTTCATCCAAATTTAATTGACAATAGAGATAATATAGTCTATAAACACTTCTATTAAAATACATTTATTATCACATTATTGTTTTTATTAAAAATCTGGTTTTCTTACTTTATATATACGTACATGTATTTTGTGGCGCCGTCGTGGTCGTGATCGCATGGTGGTTGGATTTATAACTATCTGTGCAATCACTTCATATCACCACTAAAGTTTTGAGTTCGAATCCAGTTCATGGTGAGGTGCATTCTATTCAACATTACCTGATAAAGTTGGTCAGTGACCTGCGACATGTTGGTGGTTTTCTCCAAGTACTCCGGTTTCCTCTACCAATAAAACTGATCGCCATGATATAACTGAAATATTGTTGAAAGTGACGTTAAACACCATAAGCATGTATTTATTTTGTTGCATTCGTTGCACGTTATGAATAGAACATATTTAGTATTTAAGCATTATTGTATTGTGTTTACTTTACAGCTGGAATAAACGCCCAATGCCACTTAGGATGGAAACATTTCCAAACTTCGTGTTACTTATTCAGCACAGATAAATCTACTTGGCTCGATGCATCGGTGAATATACATATATTAGAAATCTGCATTTATACTGCTTAAATCGTCTAGTCTATGATTCAAATTATTTATAACTGCCTCGAATGCGTAATGGTAAACCTGCACAATTTCCTTGGTTCGATCCAAGATAGGTTCAAACCACTTGCTCTATAAAAATTTGAATTTTGGTATTTGTTGCTTCTCAGCCAAACATGCAGCATGGAGTAAATAAAAGCAAAGCCTGGTTACCCCTTGGGTATCTTCAAATTTCTCTTGGTTCGCAATCAGGATAATGTATGCTATTGGCGCGACATGTCTACATGTGGACTGCTGTATAGTGCGCTATTACTCCGAAAACCCAGATCAGAATGTTGGTCTAGTTTAATATAGACTTCATCTGCGCATTGTAATGTGTAATTGTGCTCACTTAGAACTAACGTCAATCACTCACTCATTGCAATAAGTCCACGACGGATGCCACATGTGGAGCAGGACCTGCTTACCCTTCCGCAGTACGAGTTCACCACCGGTTTTTAGTGGTGTTCTTGTTGTTCGAGCTTTAGTAATCTGTGTAGTGTTTTGTATAAGTAATAATATCGTCCACAAATCTAAAGTTTCAATAATTTCATTGAAACTTGATTATAATAACCAATGTTTAGCGCCACTTTCAAAATGATTTAAACAATTTTATTGATCGAAGTAACAATAGTAACCATATTATAAACGATTAGGTGAATTATTGTTTTCAATAGAGTTCTTGTCAATCACATCATGCGGACC
Organism: Gigantidas platifrons; assembly: GCA_002080005.1. Classification (NCBI taxonomy): domain Eukaryota; kingdom Metazoa; phylum Mollusca; class Bivalvia; order Mytilida; family Modiolidae; genus Gigantidas; species Gigantidas platifrons. Next base: position 680,238 of record MJUT01016830.1, read on the forward strand.
TGGTTAAAGTCGAGACAGTTGAAGAAGAGACATATCTGAAAATTACTGCTCGCAACTTTGGTTCTTGTATGTATTTCGCGTTTAACGTTAGTATTTGAATATCAAAACCTTTATGGTTAAAATAGTTTCTTCTCGTAATTGCATTTATAGAATATCACCATAGGAAAAGGTATACAGGTATGCAATTGTTTTTCCTTCTTCATAGTCAAACTTATTCTGTTGTTGGCATATTGGCGAGCATGGATCTCTCCATCCATATTACTCACACAATTCCACGATCAAGCTTTCCGTATTATACCCTGACAACTCCACAATGAAGACACCAACCACTATCTACCACCTGACAACTCCACAATGAAGATACCAACCACTATCTACCACCTGGCGACGACGCGATGAAGCTTTGGGTCGACCCATGGGAAGCTTCATCATTACCGAGGGATGGATATGTAAGAACGGTTTGAAGATACCAAAGGGATTTTCAGAAGCCATAACACAAGGAAGAATAGACAATAAAATGGTCATAAGAAAGAAGAACAAAACAATTGTCCACAAAACACTACCCATAAAATAGACAAAAACTGAGGAATACGAACTCCATATAATACCTAGGATGAGCTCAGGTGCTCCGGAGTGGGAAGCAGTTTCTATTTCGCTAGTCGACTAACGCCAATTGCAACAATATTTCAGCTATATCATGACAGTTAGAAATATTAATGAAGAATATCAGAATACCCACGGATATCGCCAATTTCCAGCAAGTCATTGATAAAATTCATGACAATGTTGTATCGAGTACACCTTGCCACTTCAAACTCGCAGGTTTCTGGTTTAGTGGTGATAGACATTTATTGCATATGAATATCACATGGATATATTGCATATGAAAAGTTGCATATATAATGGGAGTTTCACAAATATTATTGATTTATAGGTGGAAGAAACCGCTGTACACGAATTGCTAGGAGTCACTGACAAACTTTTTCGCATAATTCATTGATAACTACTAGTGCCATATTCGGGATGATAGACACTGATACCATTGGTAAATGCAGATGTAAATGGACCTACGATATGATCACGGTCATAATGGACTCGATCATATGATAAGAACTGAAATAGCAGCTCTGGTGGGTTCAAATGACATTTTTCGAATGTCAGTATAGACTAACGTTAGAGACAAGCGAAATTACAAGCCAGAAGCAGGCAACATTGGGAATAAGACACAGATCATATATTCTCACTCCAAGCTTTGTGTCTGTTCCGGTGAGGATGATGTGTTTGGTAAATGTGCTCCCCAATCTTTAATATTCGATTTCAATATAAATATATAATCTAACTCAGCAATTTTTAATATATTGTACAGGATGATGAAGAAATATATATATATGAAGGGAGTTTATGTGTATAAGCTCGGTGTGTTGAAGAAATAGCTTTATGTTCCCGATATGATTTTCATGTTCCCTTTAGTAGCTTTGCTTTGTATATCCGTGCGGTGGTTCTTGAACTGTTCAATCTAATTAGTAATTTACCTTTGTGTTACTGAAGGTTGTGCATAAAGAGGGCAAAGTTCGAAATATTTTAATTCAAATTTGTTCAATTAATTTAATAAACAATATATGTCATAGACTTCTGGTTGGGAGCTCGAGACGACATAATTGAAGGTACATGGATGTGGTCAGCAGACGATAGTATATTAGATTACACTGACTGGTATCCAGCTGAACCAAATAATTCTGGTGGCAATGAAGACTGCTTAGAATTATCTGCTGCAAATAACTGGACGTGGAATGACAATTCTTGTAAATTAGATGACAGGCAATTCATATGTGAAAAAAGGCAAGTGTACATTTATTTGCGTATTTGTCAGTTACAAAATAAAAAATATGAAGAAAATGACATTTATGAAAAATAATGCGTGAATATAGGAATTTTTCAAGCCAAATAACGTAATATTGACCTCGACCTTCGGCAGACAACGACAGATTTTGTTACAATGTTTGATGTTTTTAGCGTATCCTGGTGTTGCCGGTTCTCGATAGCGTAAGAAACATTTCTCCCGTGTGTCCCTTAGAAACAATAAATTTTTACAAAATTGTTGTTTGTTTGTCAAAACTAGTTCTTTATTTCTACCAAACCTAAAAGTTCTACTCCTAGAAGTTACGAAGAAAACATGATTTTTGTGTATGACCTTATTTCTGACACTTTGTGTATCACGACACCAGTTCTCGATAAGTGTATAAAATGATGAAAAATCAATTATGGAAGGCATGTTTACTAATAAAAATTATAGGAAAAAAAGAAAAAAAATGTATTTAAGATATTTGCAAACACCAAGATGATTGATTTTAACCATACATGTAAAATTAAACATGTTTGAAAAAGTGTCCCATTGGGGTTACACAATAGAGAAATAACGTTGATATGAAGATAAAACTGATAAGGTATGACCCGAACGGTGTTCCATGCTTTTTTTTCCTGAACAGCGCCACCTGTATATTTGGGGTTTTGTATGACGTATACGTACTTGACCTTCATTGACGGCAAAGTTTTGTTTACATCACAAACGTATATTTTAAGCAATGACCCGGTGAACTTAAGAGTTATTTTTGGAATAAGAAAATGTGCATATATATCTGAGACTATAAAGATTATGTTCATATATACCTTGATACGTAGCACAGCCATTGTTTCCTTCTTGCGAAGCGAGGTGGTGTTCCGTAGGTAAAATCCTGGCGAACAGAAGACACGTGCGTTTTCCCGATTTATGTCAAAACTCTCACGCGCATAACTATCGAGAACTGGTTACTATCGAGAACAGGTGAATGAACGATACATTGATATATGTTATTGAATTGAACTCAGAGATTGTTTTGAAAGCCTGAGTCAGATTCAAATTGTTTTGTACTTTCCATCTAATGTACGTTATAACATGGTTAAACGTATCTGTGGATTATTTATCTATACGAGCATTCACTGGTCGTGATATTGTACTGTCCATGTTCTATGTTGCCATTCATTTATCGAAGCGCATCTGTGCAGATTATTTATTGTTTATTTATATCTGTATTGTCGTTGGAGAACAAATTGTTGGAGAAGGACGCTTGGGATCCTATCCATCATTGTAATTCCGCCACATTGCTATGCCTGTCTCAAGCCAGGACCTGCATTTCCAACGACATATGTCGTTGTCTTCTTGTGTTCAACTGTTTGTGGTGAGAAGTGGTTGTACGTTGTGTTCAAATTGGTGGAATTGTTGACCATCCCTATTTAGACTATCTTTTAATAACACTACCAAAATATTTAGAAAAAACATTATATTCTCTGTAATTTTCATCCCTTTATAGTTTGCTTCGTATCCCTTATGTCAAAATTCTGCTCTTAATGTCGCTATGTGATTTTGTTTTAAGGTAGAACAACTCTTTCCTTTTCTTTCGATTTCCTCCATCAACAAAAAAGATGTTTTAAGATATCAAAGGTGTAATCAAAAACCGAGGTATGACAGATAATACAATGGCCAAAGAAAAAAGACAAAGCAAATCTAACACTTGTCTACAAACAACCGGGATGAACTAAAAGCTGTGGGTATTCCGTTTCGTTTTTTAACGAATCTTGGGTAATGTTAGAATTTCATACAAAGGTACTGCATGTAGTAGTATTTTAAACAAATCACACTTTGAAATATTTCAAACTTTGATGTAATGGTTACTGCCAATTTCTACGACATACAACTTATTATTATAGTGGCCAGATTTATTGTGTACACATATCCGTGTTAGACGTATCGATTTATTGTGTACACATATCCGTGTTAGACGTATCGATTTTTGCCTATTTCTACGATTTTCCGATTGGAATTTGGAATTGTTCTAAGGTGTAGTTGTAAGACATAATAGTGTCCTGTGACATTGTGTCCGGTTGTGTTATATTTGTAATGAAAAACCTTACACAGACCGAACAAAGTCATCGCTGTGCTTTATTCCTTCCTCGGACTTTATCATAGGAGACAATAATTGCAAGGACGGACACTATTTTACGGCGGACACTATTTAATGTTACATTGTATGGTCTGTTTTTCATTTTATTTGTATATTTCTTGTATCTGAATTCCCTCAAACTCTTTCTATGTCGTCACTCTGCAATATTGTCTTGAATATATAAACCCAATAAAATAATTGATTGTATATACGTGCTTACCAAACATGTGACTAGAACGACAACAACCGTCACCACTCACATTTTAACTCATCAAAAATTATTGTTATTATTGTCCACTTAGTTTTGTATTTTAATGAGGAAACGTAGCATCTGGAGTAACTAGAATTTATACCTACATTGTATTTCTATTCATAGTTCATTCGACCACAGTGATCCAAGTCTAATAAACGTTTGAGGATACGTGTACCAAATTAAGCAGGGGAAAAGTTTATAAAATAAACTCATTATATAAATATTTGGGAATAAATTTAGACAAATTAAAGCATTTTACAAATAAAATAAACCTATTATAGTATATTTTTTCGTATTTAGGGATGTAAACTTTATCTCAATGTTAATTAAATATTTTGAAAATCAAAATTTAACAAGAGGCGATCAGTATCCGTAAATCGAAGGACTGACAAAAACATGACATTAAGAAACAGGACAAAAAGGAAATCAACCACAAAACACCACTCAGACATTTAATGGTTGGGCAGCACGAACCACACAAAACACTGGGATGAACTCCTGTACTCTGGGAGGGTAAGCAGTTTCTGCACCACTAGTGACACCAGTCTTGTTACTCTTCACTAAGACAAACGGAACATTTCCGTGATCATCTGTGACACTGATATTCTGTAACGGAAAACCAATTCAAGATGGCTACCATAAAATGATGACTTCAACTTAACCACTTGGAACCGTACGTTCATTAGCAGCAACCATCTATCAAAGAAATCCTGATAGAAAGGACAAGCTCTGGCATACTCCATATGCATGGGATGCTGATGGTTGCTACTTAGAAATGACCAATGCCATTCAACAGACATAGCTGTATATCTGGTGTACTTTTTCCCAGTTCAATATAACAGATTTGATATAGTCACCAAAATTATAATTATTTCGTAAAACGACGTGATCTCTATATCGGATTGTTAAAATTAAATGAACGGGTTAGCTTATTTCAGTTTTTCATGGGAAGCCCTTGTATGAAGTATGTTTCTTTGATAAAAAAGAAAAAGTCGATGAGAAGAAGGGCACACTTTATACCCATAGGAATGTCGTATGTCTTTTATAAAACATGTCCACCATACATTACAAATATGTTGTCAATCAAACACTCGAGAATAAAGTGGATCCTCAATAAATCAGAATCCGAAGTCAACTGAAATGCAAGCGCAGCGCCAATATTTAATATGATTTTAGCTTCATCTTGCAATGTGGGAATACATGCTCGTCTAAAAAGGTTGGTTTGAATGGTATTCAATGTGGACAGGTTCCTCTATTACAGAACCAAATATGAAAAAATAAATCGCTAGTAATGGTAAAATACAATAACTAACGAATGAGTGAATTATCATCTTTGTTCGGTTACGAGTGATTTATTTTTATCCTCGTTGTTCGGTTACGAGTGAAATATTTTCGATATTCACAATGCACGAGTAGCTATGCTAAGATAAGATAAGATCAGTTTTATTTATAGTCGGCATATTTAAATAACAATACAACACAAGCCCTAGTGGGCTTTTGACCGACAAATGGGCTTTTATACTGTTTAAAAATACATTTAACACTTTTGTTAGTGTTGATAAGACATTTCAAAAAGGAACTTGGTTTTCATTGGCCAACGCTCAATGATATTTTGGGACGACACTGGTGAAATGACGACACTCAGTGAAACAAACGTATCTTGGTAGAATTGTTGATCACCACAGTTTAAACTTTCTTTTCATAATTTGTTATATGATCAGTTCAAATATGTTTTTGTTTATTCGCAAATTTACATTTTCCAAGGACATCTATATAATACAGAAGTTTTCTTTATATGTACCGTTTTGTTATTTTTTTTAGTTTCCCTGGACTTAAACCGGGTGTTATTGGCTGAAAAAACATATGAAGAAAAAAGACAAAATCAAAGGGACTATGCCAACAGTATTTAAATAAATATTAATCATACTATTTTACTCTCTTCTTTTATTCAAGGCGAAAAAAATTATATTGTCATATACACTTTATTTCTTAGCTATTTTGGTGCAGAAAAAGAAGTTGAATGGAACTGATCAAACTCATATATAAATAATTCAATACTATTGAGGATGAATTTCACTTTGCACTTCAATGTTTTTGCTCGTCTTTTGATACATCAATAAATTAAATATCGTTATAATATACGACCGTCTTTATTTACATTTGTACAGGAAGAGTTTGAAGATACCAAAGGGTTGGATTACCTAACAACTCATACAAGCCTATCACCAATATGGCTTGGGTTCGCGCCCGGATTTGTAAATTACAAAAAGGGTACACTCGACACGCAGCCGCAAGTGATAAAGTTTACCAATTGCTTGCCCATACATAGTCTGTGGTTCTCTCCGGCTTCTTCCACTACTAAAACTGGTCGCCATGATATAGCTGAAATATTGCTGAAAGTGGCGTTAAACACCAAAAATGAAAATCAATCAAGATACCAAAGGGCTAATTATAAGCCATAAATCGAAAAATGACAGAAAATACAATGTCCAAAAGGAAAAGGACAAAAAGACAAGCAATGGTCGCCAATTGATACTACACAGAAAACTGAAGATTGAGCAACACGATCACCATTAAAACCAGGACCGAATTTTGAAATTGAACTTGGACATAGCTCTGGTTCTCTTGAAGAAGACTTGTCAAAATGTTAGCAGCATACCGGACTAAATAAAAAGTTTGTCTTAATCCCATTTTATTGTAAATTGTCTAGTATTCTATACCCTACATTTCAATAAAATATAATAGTTATTTAAGCTCAATTTCAAGGTATATATAAATATATATAACTTAATGTCTTTAAAGCTTGGTGTGGCATATAGTTTCGCTCTTATCCGGTGTTCACTGTTATTGACAACAAACTCCAGTTAATACAAGACAAGTAATGAAAGGTGTGACACTGTATGCTGATGCCGCTTCGATCTCATCTACTTCCATCTAGACTTGGTATTCATAATTACATTTTCTTGACCTCATTTGAAACAATTCGTCCACAATGCACGACACACATATTTGATTGTTGTCAATTACGTTTAAATCATCAACGGTTCCCAATATTTAATCTAAAGGCTATTTAACACGCACAGTATACATTGTGTATGTTTTAGTTGTGCTCTGTCGACCTATTTTATCTAATTTTAAAGTATTTGCTTTTGTGTAGATAATACGGACACTTTATCAGTTTTTAACCTATTAAATATGACCTTAATTAATACTTTTACACGCTCGAATAAAATACAGGAGTTATAGGAATATATGTTTTGTAATTGAGTTGCTATACTCCCTTACTTCAATTTCTTATTAGATTATGAAAAACACATGTATATGCTGTATATACACGGAAACGACATTGGTAATGTATTGGTTATAGTGCTCGCCTCGAGTATAGAAGATTGTGTATTCGAACCGCGATCGTGTCAAGTCAAAGACAATAATATTGGTATATGCTGCTTCTCCACTAAATAGGTCAGAGAAAATGCTGGTTATCTCGAAATTAGGATATAATGTGTCCGAATGGAGCATCATGTCTACCCCCAGACTATTGTTTCAGTGAGCTAGGACTATAACAATAAAAACTGAGAGTGTTGGTCTAAAAATACTTAGATTGTTGATCTAGTTCAAAGCGGACAACATTATCATCTCATCAAAATGTAGCTTGCTCTCGGCATGCTATTGCTGAGAACTTTTTTCATTTGTCGTTAAATAACAATCGCTCAATGTATATACACTGGAACTATCAGTACTTTTAGTACATGTCTTATTCTATGATTATCGGTATCCTATTAACATGTTTTGAACCTAAGGATATACCTCATAACACACCAATATATATGAGATCATATGATTGGTGGTTAAAACATCCACCAAATAACACAGTGTATTGAACACCGTATCGATCCGTAATGATTTCTAATAATGCATATTGCCAGGTTTAAAGCGACACAATGACTTTTATTCCCACAAATAAACATTCTTCAATACTTATGTTTTCATCTCACCATAATATATGGAAACTAATGTATATCACAACAACAATATTTTTACAGAAGCAAGTGCAAATATAAATTTCAAAAGTTTAATGATATCAAAGAGGTAACCGGAAGCTGTGAATCAAAGCAAGATAGACAACGCAACACAATGGTCAAACGAAAAAGGACAAAAGGAAAACCAATTATCTACAAAACATTAAACAGAAAAATAAATACTGGAAGGGCAAGCAGACCTGTTCCTACTCCGCTAGTGGCACCCCTTGTGTTACAAACCCCCATACGTAATAAATGAAGAAAGTGACGACTTAATCGCTAAGAACCATTTGTTCAGTACCATCCTTGTTTATCATAACCCTCTATTAAGGACATCCTGATGGACACCACAAGCTTTGGAACATCATATCAACTGAGAGATTCATATTCCATTCGCAAATGCTGCTGGAATGTTGCTACATATAAATAGAAAGTTTAAAATGGGAAAATTGAAATGATCTCTTTTGTCGTCAGGTTTCGTTCTTAACCAGTCTTCACTGTCAATTTCGATGTGGAGGTCAAGGTATAAAGCAGAACTAGTATATATGTGGTATTCTTTATTTGAAGCTCAGTTGGTAACCAGTATTGCTCTTTCTCTTTAATGCTGCGTGCTTAGCAGATGCAACAAATATCAATTTATGATATTTGGTTTGACACGATCGGGACTCCAACCCCCGATCTACCGGACGCTACCAATTACATCATCGACGCAGTTAATTTTGACGGCATCATTAATATGAAAGTTTAAACAATCCTCTTTGCAATGATGCATAATATAGTTGTGAGTTCGGTGAGTGCATCAAAGTTCATTTTTTCATATATCCACATGAACCGCTGCCATAATTAACAAATGAGTCGTAAATTAATCATAGCAATGGGTTTGTTACTAAGAATGTTTTCTTTAAATGTTTATACTCTAATGTTAAAAAGACTAAAAACAGTTACATATAGATTCTCCTTCAGTTGCCCGTGGGGTACGATATTTCTCCACTCAAGAGAGTTAAATCTAAAATGTTCACCATAAGCCGTTAGTCATTGTTAGCATACATTCATTGCGTGGAAACCCGTCAGTTTTGCAAACACTTCTGTACAGTTGGATGGGCTTTGTGTGAACGGTATCCTTGCCCGGCCGGAATTTTAACTGTACAGAAGTGTTTGCAAAACTGACGGGTTTCCACGCAATGAATGTATGCTAACAATGCAGTCTGATATGTGGGCCCTTCGGTGAACTACTTGGTTTTGTTAGTTTTCCTTTTTTTAAATTGTACAACTGCATAAACTTACCTCGAGGCGATGTTCAAGTATCCGTGCGTATAACGTAGCAAACCACCCGTGTAAATGATCATGGATATGTTCCGTTTGTCGTAAGTATAATCATGTTCTTTCCTCGTGTATGACTTATCACCGAGTTTGTAACAAGAGTAACATGGCGGGTGCCACATATAGAGCAGGAATTTCTTAACCTTTTGGTTCATGTTGCTGGATATTTATTCTGCGTAGTGTTTTGTGTTTTTGTCCTTTTGTTATTTTTGGTTTGTGATATCTCTCCTTCTATTTACGACTTCTAGTTACACTTTTGGTATCTCCAAACTTTTATTAACAGTTTCATATTTATTGTGCTCAAGATATTCTTTGAAACTATATATGTACATAAAGAAATAAAGAAGTATTTTGACGACGTAGCGACCCTCGGCTCGTCCATTTAAAAGAAATCATGTGTACTTAACATTATATTTTTTACTCGCTTACAAATATAGAGTAAAGAGTTGTCTTTCTTCTCATGTATTTGTTGTATATATTGTAATTAGGGGGTATTATTTTTTTGGTCTTGAGTGAGTAAAAACTAGACAGTTGTGACCTTATTGTGTGTGATATAGTGATTATTATGTACACGTTACTCCTTCATCTCTCGAATTTTGGACGTTATTTTCTAAGATTTATATTCAGTCCGTCCGTTTGGTTAGCCCGCTTTGGACTGTGTTAGACTGTTTGGTTTTCAACCTGTTAGCTTGATGGGGGCGTTGTTGTTTTTGTCTTTATTTGTAACCTCGTAATGTGACGTTCGTGGCGATGATAACGGTGTTTGTAAGATTGCTTCATCGGTATTTTGTTTTCATTTTGATGATCCGCGTCTGGGAAATGAGATAATGTGCACCAGATAATGTCGGCGTGACCTGGATGCCGGCTGTAGTGGTTATCAGCAGAAATAGAGTACCAGTCGGCTGTTGGTGCCTGGGGGACGTTTGACAAACATTTTAGTGTATGTGTTATTCTGTAATCGTACAGTGACTTAAATGTAGAACAGCAATAAAAAGTCCTGTTCTTTTACTTAAATTTGTGTTGAAGTGNGTATTATTTTTTGGTCTTGAGTGAATAAAGACTAGACAGTTGTGACCTTATTGTGTGTGATATAGTGATTATTATGTACACGTTACTCCTTCATCTTTCGAATTTTGGACGTTGTTTTCTAAGATTTATATTCAGTCCGTCCGTTTGGTTAGCACGCTTTGGACTGTGTTAGACTGTTTGGTTTTCAACCTGTTAGCTTGATGGGGGCGTTGTTGTTTTTGTCTTTATTTGTAACCTCGTAATGTGACGTCCGTGGCAATGATAACGGTGTTTGTAGGATTGCTTCATTAGTATTTTGTTTTCATTTTGATGATCCGCGTCTGGGAAATGAGATAATGTGCACCAGATAATATCGGCGTGACCTGGATGCCGGCTGTTTTGGTTATAAGCAGATGTAGAGTGCCAGTCGGCTGTTGATGCCTGGGGGTCGTTTGACAAACATTTTAGTGTATGTGTTATTCTGTAATCGTACAGTGACTTAAATGTAGAACAGCAATAAAAAGTCCTGTTCTTTTACTTAAATTGGTGTTGAAGTACAAAGTTGGATAAAATATCTTGTTGATTTACATCCATACCATTTTTTACATATATAATCAGAAACTATTATGTTATGCTGCACTGGTGTCAATGATTTATGCAGAGTTCAAATGGTCAATATTCCTATTGATACCGAAGTCTATCATAATCTTTTACGCTCCATAACGGCTGTATATGACGTCTGGTCGGAAGTGAATATAGAATCAAATTATGAAAAAAGCTTGCATTATATATGCTTTGAACAATATAGATTGAAATAAACATATGACTTTCTCGTGGATGGATTTAAATGTTAAACGATCAGGGCAAATCAATGGTAAATCAAATCCGATATTCCCTGTCAAACAAACGAGTTACTATGACTTTATAAAAACGTAGATATCAACGTTAGTGCACACGACACTTTTCTGGAATAACCTTCATCAGGTACCATGACTACGCTCAAAATCGATAGATTGGAAAGCCAAATAATTTAATGTTTTAGGGGCAATCAAACCGCCATATTAGGAGAAAACCTTTGTTTAAATCAAGGTTCTCTACCTGTTCTTATCACATTCTTGTATATATCGATAAACATTTCAAGTTAAAAATAAACTCTTGTCACGAAGTATTCGTATACAATAAGTACACAACCTTCGGAAAAGAGACACCTGATATGCTTTGTGGAATTATATTCTGTGTAGTTTCATTTGGTAAGTATATTAACATATATAAATGTTTTCATTATGCAGCAAAACGAAACTATCCAAACATCGATTAGTATTTGTAAATTAATCATATATCAAAACAAGTTACATGTGTTTAAAAACGAAACCAGCCAAATGACACAAATATAATTCATATTACTGGTTTTATGTGTATTTTGATCAGTTAAACTTAAATTTCATCATAAAAATTGTACATAAAAATAGGGCATACACTTGTGTGTTAGCTGTCCCCTAGTACAAATATAATAAAGTTCAGAGTTAATAACACCATGAAAGATTTTATTAAGTTTTGAAAATCTGTCTAACATTTAGAAAACCTAAGGTATACGATGAAAAGGTAATGATTGGCTCACTCTGTTCTTTAAGAAAATGACAGGATATTATTGAAATTAGACAATTTAATAATTCACATGAAAATGTCCATTTCTGGTTAATAAACGTTAGAGAATACCGAAGGGGCAATAAAAAAGAAGCGGGTAATCCATAGAGAATGGCAACATTGAGTACACACGATGAAGAAAAACAAAACAAAAACACAACACAATATGTGTTGGAGACCACTAAGGTAGTAATCAGAGGATTGAACTCCCAAGTATAATATACTCTCCAAAAAAAGAAACTCAGGATCCAACAGTTTTTTTTCCAAATTCCAAATTAAAATTTAAATGTGCGATAATTGAAATTGAACTCCTGATAGTGGCTGTTGATCACATGTGATCTTTTTGGGTCAGCATGTGTAACGCAGCACGAGGAAGGCACACAAAAAAAAGGAGGGCAGTTACACATGTGAATCATGGCTTAGCTTTAAGCGGGTTTTATGGGTATAAAAGACACCTAACCGTTTTATTGAATTCAGTCATTAAATTGTTTCTCGACCTTGCGACGATATACCAAGACTAGATACAACTACCCGGAACATCGTCATTGGTCGTGTCCAGGCTGATGAATCACAGAATGCAGTCGCTAGATTTTATAATGTTCACCGGAGCACGATTTCGAGACTCTTGAAACGGTACCACCAATCCGTTCAACAGCTGACCGTCAACGTTCTGGCCGACCTAGAATCACATCAGCAGCCCAAGATCGCTACATCCGGGTACTTAAACTGAGAAACCGGAACGTGACAGCAAGAGAAACAACATCAAATGTCCCAGGTCTCCGACGAATATCGACACAGACAATCAGAAACCGTCTCCGTGAAATCGGCTTTGAAGTGACGTCATCTGAATGCTATGCACTTTAATCTGAAAATTTTGACATTTTAATGAACATTAAAGTCTGAACAACCAGTGTGTCAAATGTCAGTGTAATGTAAAGCTTATTTCTGTATTTAAAATGATGTTGAAAATTTTAAGTCAATTATATTTTTTCACATGTTGCGTTTCTTTTTTGGGAGAGTTTAGTTAGAGACGACACAAATTATTACATGTTCCGTCTAAAGGAAACCACATCATCTGTACGCTTTCTTTTTACATAGGTCCGCGACTATTGAACTATTGCAAAATATGAGTAGGACGACCTACAAATACTGTTATTTGTTTGATGGTGTTTAACGCCACTTTCAACAATATTTCAGTTATGTCATGGAGGTCAGTTTTATTGTTGGAGGAAACCTGGGTACTCGGAGAAAGCAACATACCTGTCGCAGGTCACTGACAAACTTTATCACATGATGCTGTACACATCGCCCTGAACTAGATTCGAACTCACGACATCAGTGGTGATAGACACTGATTGCATAGGTAGTTGTAAATCCAACTACCATGCGATCACGGCCACGACGGCCCATCTACAAATACTGTCATCAAACTATAGTATAATCACAGTATTCTATTTATATGAAAAGAAAGCTTAAACAGTGATGATGAATAGTGCAAAGGAACTTGTCATCTCAAATCATTGAACATAAACAAAAACACACCGACATATGAATTTGGAAATCAATATGCTGGCTTTGGACAGGCACACAAATGTGGCGGGGTTATACTGGTGAATGGGATCTCAATCATCTACTCTTGCTATCTGTGACAAGAAAGGCAATATAGATATGAATAAGCAATACAAAACCTGCATAGATTCGATTCCACTAAAAAAGACAGCATGGTATCACAAAAATGAAACATAGCAGAAACATGGACAGTACAGTAACAGGGTCAATGGATTCCAGTAATATGTTTATTTACTTAATTTACATATAGTATTTTTGAATTCGTTTTACGTTATGGGTAGAACTTATTTGTATTTACTTTACAGCTGGAGTAAACGCTGGATGCAGTGTAGGATGGAATCATTTCCAAAATTCGTGTTACTTATTTGGCACAGATAAATTAAATTGGTTTGAAGCATCGGTGAATATACACACATATATAAGAACTTGTATTTAAAGAATAGTCCGTATATCGAAGAACAATGGCCAAAAGAAAAAGGACAAAAGGACAAATAACGATCTACAAAACATTCACATCAAGATGAAGATCGTGTAACATAAACCCCACTAAATCCGGGGGTGAACTCAGGTGCTGCGGAAGGGAAAGTAGTTCCTGCTCCACTTGTGTACACTGTAGTTACATGATTCAATATACCTATAGCCGTCACGGTTGTGTAGTGGTGCAAGTGTGTCGACTGGTTCGCTATGAAAATCCATACCATCATATTGATCTAGTTTCACAAAACTAGATATAACTGACCAATTGCTCACTTGGCATCAAAAAACAATCCCCACTCATTGAAATAATTTTATGTTATGAATTTTATTCTATTTAAAAAGGTCTAACTTTTCTATATTTGTTTCTAGCACCCACGTTTACAGGACAAACTGAACAAGCTATTTATCACATTACTCAAATCTGCTGTCGAGATTGGATTTTTATGACTGTCAAATTGTACAAAACCATAGACTTATGCTTTACCTTTCATAATGTTTCATGAAGAAAGCTTGTTGACAGCGTGGGCATATGGACGGAGATATTGATTTCCAAAGATAAAAAGGGGAAGGAAGATAATCAATAGGGTCTGAAAATATTCCCTTGCGAATGCTGCAATTAATACAACTTATAATACTGCCAGATGATTGACAAGTCGATTAATTTAATTAGTGTCTCCCGAGTTTTAATTTATGCAATAATAATGTGAACAAATCTAAAATTGTAATACCTTTTTAATTTTCTGGAGAGCCCGTGTGGCTCAATGAGTTAGGTAGTTGGATTACCTAACAACTTATACAAGCCTATCACCAATGCATGCGTCATGGGTTCGCGCCTGGCTTTGTAATTTACAAAAAGGGTGCACTCGACTCGCAGCCGCAAGTGATAAAGCTTACCAGTTGCTTGCCCATGGTCGGTATCTTTCCTCGGGTCCTATGGCTTCTTTCACCACTAAAACTGTTGCCATGATATAGCTGAAACATTGCTCAAAGTGGCGTTAAACACAATAAATCAAATCAAATAT
>MJUT01016830.1:709229-720018 GCA_002080005.1 Gigantidas platifrons
TTTACCTTGATCCATTTTTGGTATGAAACGAACGTTCTGGATCCATAAAGAAACTCATCATACGGAAAAACATATTGGTATTGTACCGAATAATAATAGCGCCTGGCAGAGAAGCAACTTTTGATTTAAACAATTAGTTCCAAAATTAAATATGAGACAGACGAAAACAGCAGAAATCATTACTGGCAAACATGTGCAAATTTAAGATATAATGCTTATAAAAATGAAGAATTTGTATTTACAAACAAAGGTTGGAAGGACAGACAATACAATGGCCAATAGAACTGTAAGCAACTGTCTGACATTTTACAAATTGAGAGAACACATACACCGCCATTGAAATATCGAATGACATGATTGGTCTGTTCTAATTTCGTTTAAATGACCATGAGAGTCGGATCTCATCGGTGTCTCTTTACATCTTTAAGCGTGGCATATAGAAAATGGGAGCAATTAAAGATTTAATTTTGATTATATTGATTTGTCCCAGACTTTTGGTTGGGAGCTCGAGACGACATAATTGAAGGTACATGGATGTGGTCAGCAGACGATAGTGAATTAGATTACACTGACTGGTATACGGATGAACCAAATAATTTAGGTGGCAATGAAGATTGCTTAGAATTATCTGCTGCACATAACTGGATGTGGAATGATGCTTCTTGTAAATCATTTCCCATTCAATTCATATGTGAAAAAAGGCAAGTATACTTTTACTAACGTCTTTATTAGTCACCAGCAAAAGGGAAATATGTAAGAAAGAAAAAACGTTGCCACCAAGAAGTTGTTCCATATTATGCGATTAAATTTACTATGATAAAACATTTTGTAGATCAATATGACGTCGGACAGTGCCGTCACTAATTCGTCTCTGGTTGTTGCCAATTGTCTGTCGTACTGTGTGCATGGCTGTAGTGAATCAATTATTCATATGCTTTCGAAGGATGTACTTATCCTGACGTGACGTTGCCCCTCTATGACGACCACTGAGAGTTCGGTTTTAATACTGTTTGTGAGGTTATAGCGTTCCCGCAGAAGTTGGACGATGCGTGCATAGCAGTTAAATGCTTGTGCAATCAGTTGGGGTCGTTGCCCATCATTCAATTGCCCAATAGCTTGTTCAAGTTGTGACCCTCGTCTGATGTTCAATAGCGGTACAGACATCTGCCTTTGAAATAAGTTCAGTAGCATTAGCACGAGCTTTTTATCGCTTTCATTCCGTGCTATTAAGCGTATCCCACAACCCTCTCGAGATAAAGTATGCATGTCAATCGTAGGGTATTTTTACAAATGTAATCGGAGTTCATTATAAAAACGATTTACCTGCTCCACACATAAAAATTCACCAATTTGTAATTAGAATTGTTCTATGCAAACTTAAAAAAACATGTTTTTGTACATATTGTTCATAGGGACCTTTTTAACGTTTGCTTTCAAAATGTTGTCTCCGGTCAGACACGCAGCGATATTTTCAATTATAGTTCAGTTGGGTTGGTGCTGTGACGACTCACAGCAGTCAAATATGCCTTGTTATTTTACAGGATGAAATATAGTTTTTATTCACTTTGAAATCTAGGTACCCCAAGGGCATCTATGTAATACATATATTTTATTTATATGTAATATTTCGTTATTCTTTTTTAGATCCACTGGACTTAAGCCTGGTGTTGTTGGTTGAAATAAGCGATGAAGAATTAAGGAGACAAAATCGGATATACTATACAGACAGTAGTTTAATAAATATGTATCTTTCGAGAAGTGTGATCAATGTTTTAGCCTATGGTTGCATGCACATTATTTTCCGGCATTTTGTTCTGCAGAAAAAGAAGTTGAATGGAACTGACCAAACTCTTATATAAATACTATTAAGGATATATACTTCAATGTCCTTTGCTAGTCTTTTGATATACCAGTTTATTAAACGTTGTTATTACATGCGACCGTTTTAATTACATTTGTTCAAGAACAGTTTGAAGATGCTAAAAAAGTAGTCAGAATGTAAATCGAAGAAAGACAGACAATACAATGGCAAAGGAAAAGGACAAAAAAAATGATAAGCCACAGACAATAATATCAAACAAGGTTCTTTATCTGGACTTATCAGTCTTGTATACTTCAACCTTAAAATAAACTCTTGTCACGATTAGTCCTACATAATAAGTACAAAACATCTGGAAAAGAAGGAAGTGACCGAAATGCTTTGTGGAATTTTATTCTGTTTAGTGTCAATTGGTAGGTATATTTATATCTGTTTAGTGTCAATTGGTAGGTATATTTATATCTGTTTAGTGTCAATTGGTAGGTATATTTATATCTGTTTAGTGTCAATTGGTAGGTATATTTATATCTGTTTAGTGTCAATTGGTAGGTATATTTATATCTGTTTAGTGTCAATTGGTAGGTATATTTATATCTGTTTAGTGTCAATTGGTAGGTATATTTATATAAGTAAAAAGTTCCAGTACGCAGTAAAACGACACTATGAAATCATCGACCCGTATCAGTAAATCATATGGTAAACGACGTTAAGCATGTTTAAAAGAGAGGGGGGAAAACAAGCAAAATATCAGAAATGTAATTCCTATTTCTTGTTTAATCTGAATTTTGATCGAAGCCGCAGCTATAATCCGACACCTAGATAGTCCGACAGTCAGACAAAACTAACTCTTCCTGACGAAAACGTGATAATTTCAATTGTGAATTTGCATCTGTTTCTATCTTCCTATGATGATGCAATCCAATGACTGATTATAAGATTTTCTTGCGTGGCTTTCCGTATTCGAAACAATAATTGTAATATCAATGAACTTCCGGGAGTCATTGGTCATTTTCCGATAAGAGTACATATTCAAAGGCGTCGGATCTAGAAATGTCTTAAAGGAGGTTCCAGAAGATTTAAGATGAGCAAAGGTTATATGAACGACCACAATGGGCCACTGAATTTTTCGTCGGTTCGCTGAACTTTCGATCAGCAAGGAAAAAATAGAGATTGCAGAAGCAAACTAAAGGAGGGAAAATATGATAAAAGAGTGTGAATAGTAACATTAAATAAAAATATCTAGTTATATATAGCTTGGGGTCCCAAGCACATCATTTCGAACATGGAGAGCAATGGAACCTCCAGGTTAAAACTCGTGTCATTACTAATATATAAATCAATGCATGCTGCCAAAAGTTCGATGCATGATAGAGTACTGAGCGCAAAATTATATTTCAAGATTGTGAAAGATGTGCGGTTTCATATTTTGCATTCCACAAATTTAGAGTGCAGAATTCAATAACAATCGCTGAATTTTACTTACATATACAATGCATATGCATTAAGCCATCCTGATTTTTCCATTTTTATCTCCACTGACTCCTTTTAACACAAGTTACATCCATATATGGGTCAATTTGAATCAAACATTTACAACCAGAGGTTCAAAAATTGGACAACCATAAAACGTTTGTTATCACATTTGTCGGATGGATTATCGGAGCGTAAGATTTTAGGTCCGACCCTATTTTGATCAGTCGAACTTACATTTCATGATAAAAAAAAATGCACAATAGGACATAAACCTTTGGTTCGGCAGGCCCATAGGACAAATAGTAATAAAGTTGGGAGTCATTAAGGGTTTTTATTAGTGATGACAATATGTACAACATTATAGTATCTAAGATATACGGTGTGATTTTCATCTGTAGAGTAATGATTGGGTAAACCTATTTCTGTAATTACTGTTCTAAACATATGTTTCGTTCACAAGAGAAGAAATAACACCAACAAAAATGGCAGGATATTATTGAAATTAGACCATTGAATGAAGGCATTTCCCGTCTAGACGTTACGAGTATCGGACTGTAATAATTGAGATCGTCTCAATCTCATATTTGGAGTTCGTTCAATGGTGAACAAACTCCAAATATGAGATTGAGACGACCTCAATTATTACAGTCCGATACTCGTAACGTCTAGACGGAAAATTCCTTCATTTATACGTTCTCCGCTATATTACGTGACTATTTGAACGATTCACATGTTAGGTTAAGTAATCTACGAATACTGTCATTTATATTCACAGTATGTTATTTATTTCAACAACATCTGTGGTGTAATGGTTAGTCTGTTCGCCTCACTTGCTGTATATCGTGGCTTCGAGCCCCGGTCGGGTTGAACCAGAAACTATAAATTTAGTATTTGCTGGTTCTCCGCTAAGCATGCAGCTTTCAGTGGTAAGAGTAAATATATTTTGGCTCGGGATGAGGATAACATGTCCGGATGGAACGAAATGTTTACCCGCGGGCTATTGTCAGTGAGCTAGCACTATAAATATCCAGTTAACCGTGTTGGTCTATTACAAAGTGGACATCATCATCATTTCATTGAATGTAGCTTTTTCTCGCCATGATGTTGCTTGAAAATTGCTCATTTGGCGTAAAATAACAATCACTCACTCACTCACTCATTCACTCACTATGTTTACTTACTCTAGATACAGTATTTTGTATTCGTTTTACGTTGTTAATAGAACTTATATATTACTATATTGTGTTTATCTTGCAGCTGGTATACATGCTGAATGTGAATTAGGATGGAAGCATTTCCAAAATTCGTGTTATTTATTTGGCACAGATAAATTAAATTGGTTCGATGCATCGGTGAATATACATATACATATATTTTTATATTTATTATGCATAGATTATCTATGCATTTGATTCTATATACATATAACTCCTCACCAGTTTGATATTAAGCGCGCAATATCTTTGGTTCGATCTCCTATCGCTTCAAACAAAAAACTATGAAAATGTTATTTGCTGCTTCGTCGCTGCTCCTTCGATATATATCTAACAGGAAGGCGTTAGAGCTAAGGTTTGTTAGATATGTATCAGGATTAGATTTGCGATTGGCGCAGCGTGTGTTGTAGTGAGCTGGAATAATTATAACACAGATCAGCACGATCGCATAGTATCACACAGCTACATCTTACCATGCAATTTGCCCAATCGATCACTCACAAGTCATTGACAAACTTTATCATATAATGTTGAATCGAGTACACCTCGTCTGAGCGGGATTTGAATTCACAACTTCAGTGTTGATAGGCACTGGTTGCAAAGTAGTTGTAAATCCAACTGCTATGCCATCCATCAGAACCACGACGCCCCCCCCCCCTCCAGTTCAGACTGTGTCGAGACTGGTTCGGACATTGTCATATTAAAGTATATTAATAAAGTGTACAAATCTATAATTTGAATGATTACTTAAAATTAGATTAAGGTTACCAGTGAATAACGACTCTATCAACCACAAAGTGAACCATTTTTATTGGTCGCGGAGTATGAATGACTAAATGAATTATTGTTTTAATAGAGTTCTTGTCAATCGCATCATGCTGATCTTGTTAAAGTCGATACTGCGGAAGAAGAGAGATTTCTTAAGAATACTGCTCGAGACTTCGGCATTTGTATGTATATTGCTTTTTACATTACCATTTGAACTTCGGCATTGTATGTATGTGTATTTACTGTTATCTTTTTAGTACACGTAATATGTTTACGATTGAAATAATTTCAATTTAAACTATTACATACTCTTGATATCTTGAATTTGATAAGTCTAAAGAACGTAACATGACATTTGACATTCCGTTCGATCAACCGTTGGAAGTTAAGTCGCATGGAAAGTCCCCTGTGAACCTCACGTGTTTCTAAATTCGGTTACTTCCTTGGTACACAACAACATGGTGGCGAACGAAATGGAACATTTTGGTCTTCCCCAATACCGAGGAGATAATAGACCAAATAATTATGGCCCTGTGTAGGATATTCGATGTAATAAAACAAGCCCTCGGGTGACATAATCTTTCTCTGTGAGACAATTCGTCATATCACACAAGGTTGATAATTGTGTAATAACATTTAAATAGAACAATATATGTTGTCATATACTTGTTTTTATTTTCTAAGTTGTCTTTCTTTGTTTTTAATATTGGCATCAAATAAGACGGAAAAGTGTTTAAGATGCTGACTAATAATACTGACAATTAAATTTCATAACATCCATTGCAAAGAGAACATCTTTTTATGTCGTAGCAATAATGAAATAATATTCCAGGTAATGGGAGGACTGTTTTAGAAACGTTTAGATACAAAAATATTAAAATAAAGAAATAGATGTTGTAAGTCGAACAATGACGGACAACATAATGTTCTAAAGAAAAAATGACTGATAAACAATTGTAAGCATGATAATGAGCAATATGGACCCCCTTAGAAACTGGGGGTGACCTCATGTGTCCCGGTAGGGTGAATAGGTCTTGTTCAATTAGTGGAACATGTCGTTTGACGGTACTTTTAACAATATTTCAGTTATATCGTGGTGGTCAGTTTTATTGGAGGTGAAAACCAGACTAACCAGAGAAAACCACCGACCGGCAGCAAGTCACTGACAAACTTTATCACATAATGTTGTATCGAGTACTTCTAGTAGTATTCCTGTCATACACGGAAATTAACAGCTTTATGTGAGACAAGTTCAATGATAGTGTTGGTAAATGTAGTTGCAAATCGAACTACCATACAATCATGTCGATATTGGCAGATTTTACATGTTTAGAAATGAAATGACAGTTCTGACGTGTTAAAATTACCTTTGGATTAGCATGATAGACGTTTATTATCGTATACTGCCAGATTTGAGTCACATTTAATGTGAAATGTGTTTAATAAATGTGTTTGGTTAGGTATTGTGATTTAATATGAAGATTTACCCTCCTTAAATATTGTTCGATGTGTCATTCCTAATTGTGTAGTGATATTTCATTTCATACTATTTTGTTTGTAAAGGGAATTATATTATTTGTGTTACTTCTGTGTCACTTAAAGTATGTTCATGTTCACGGTTCATTTCAGATCTTACGTTATTATCTTCCTGATTTTTGCTATTTTTGTCTATCCGGACGGTTATTCCTGTTCAACACCAATGGTATTTTTTACTTACCCAACAGAAGGTCGTGCGTAAAGAGGTAAAAGTTCTCTACAGTTGAAATTACAATTGCTTTAACACGACGGGTGCCACTAGTGGAGCAGGAACTTCTTACCCTTCCGGAGCACCTGAGTTCATCCCCGATTGTAAGTAGGGTTCGTGTTACTCGATCTCTGGTTTTATGTGTATGTTTTGTAGATCGTTGTTTGTCCTTTTGTACTTTTTCTTTTGGCCATTGTGTTGTCTGTCCTTTGATTTACGTATTCTGATTACCCTTTTTGAATCTTCAAACCATTTTTAATCTATTTAATCATAAATAACAATTGTTCCAGGCTTTTCGTTGGGAGCTCGAGACGACATAATTGAAGGTACATGGATGTGGTCAGCAGATGGCAGTTTATTGAATTACACTGACTGGCAACCAGGTGAACCAAATAATTCAGCTGACAATGAAGATTGCTTAGAATTATACAGCGGAACATGGAATGACAAATCTTGTAAAGTAGACAACAGGCAGTTCATATGTGAAAAAATGTAAGTACATCTTTATTAGAATATTATCTTTTTAAATTACAAAATGTACATCAAAACACTCCGTGAGTATTGGGATTTATCAATCTAGGAAACATGATATTCACCTCGGCCTGACGACGAAGGATTATATGCATACTATCCGAAGCCATTTAACCTTTAAAAATACATCAATGAATTGAACTAGTGTATGCTAAGTATCTGTATGGCTTCTTGATCTGTATCCACTACCAAAAATGCATTGGTAAAAATATTATCCTCTTGTCATTTTAATCCTTCGTATTTTGTATTGTCTCCATTCTACAATGGCTGCCAATGTCGTCACATGCCTTTAATGTAGGGCAACTGCTTCTTGTTTTGTTGAGCAAAATATCAAGATAGCATAGTGGTAATCAGAAGTGGCAAATCAAAAAAGGACAGACAATACAATGACCAAAAGAAATACGACTAATTATTCATAAAATAATACACAGAAAACTTATACTTAATTTAGTCTGACATAGGAAAGTAGTTTATGTACAATAAACTAAATTTCATTTAGGAATGGACGTAATGGATACTGAGTATTTAATCCCATTTTCATTTATTTCATGACGGTCAATATTACTTACTGATGCAGGAAACGCGTCATGCGCACTGCATTTGATATCTTCGGTTTTCTTTAGTCATGGACTTAATAAATCATTTCT
This sequence comes from Gigantidas platifrons, assembly GCA_002080005.1. NCBI lineage: Eukaryota > Metazoa > Mollusca > Bivalvia > Mytilida > Modiolidae > Gigantidas > Gigantidas platifrons. The sequence goes on from MJUT01016830.1 coordinate 717,426, forward strand.
GGTACCTGATTCATATGAAGCGACAGAAAGAAACAGCAACAGTATAAGCGCAAACGTAACATGTGACGCCAATGAAAATGATTAGAACGACGGTTGTATTAGCTATTTTCAGACAATTTGGCAGTTGTGTTGGACTTTTTGATATTGCAGGATAAACACAATATACGTACAATGTCGTTAAATATAAATTTAAGTTGGACTCGCTGCGAAATGGCTAGAGATGCTCGCCAAATGCCCGCTTTACTACCTGTTTCTGAAACAAATTTTATATTTTCCAACAATGTACGTATATTGTATACTTATTTATATGTATCGTCTTTACTATTTTCTTTTTAGTTTCTCTGGGCTTAAACCGGGTGTTATTGGTTGAAATAACAGACGAAGATAAAAAAAAATAAAAAAAAGACATAATCAGATCTACTGTGCCTATAATAATTCAATAAATAAATATTTATTATACTATTTTATTCTCTTCTTTTTTTCAAGATGAAATTAAGAAAACGTTTGGCCAATTATTAATCTTTTGCAATATGCACTTTATTTCCTAGCTATTTTTGTGCAGAAAAAGAAGTTGAATGGAACTGAACAAACTCATATATAAATAATTCAATACTATTGAGGATGAATTTTACTTTGCACTTCAATGTTTTTGCTCGTCTTTTGATACATCAATAAATTAAATATTGTTATAATATACGACCGTCTTTTTTTACATTTGTACAGGAAGTTTGAATATGCCAAAGGGTTGGATTACCTAACAACTGTAAGCAAAATTTTACATATACAAACATGTATTTCCTTTATTTACATGTACCAGTAATTAATTACAATAAGGCAAAACGTATTTAATAAATGTATTTTTTCTATAATTTACTCTAGGACAAATAAACAAGAAATCATCTGCATGTATGTAAACAAACGCCTCTGGCAGTTTCACCTGGTAAATACATGCACTGCAGGTGTGAAATGTCAACTCTTACATTTGTAATTTCATTCTAATTAACAATTATATGACCTTTTGAAGCCACACACCTCTCGGACAGCTTAACCGAGAAAATAACTGATACACCTATGTCTGGTTGGATTTGTCAATTCAGAATCCGAATACATAATTATATAATTATAAATTCTGTATAATTATATAATTAAATAAATATACATTTTGCTTAATTATATAAATAGAAAGTCATATTTGCAAGTCAAATATTTAAAATTTAATCATAAATATAATTATTAAACACATTGGTAATATAAACTATTTAATATAAATTGTATTATCCTATTACTTTACCGACTAATTTATCATTTATATAAATAACTTGCTTATAAAATATAAGATTACAGAAGTTAATCACATCAATTTGCACAAAACTCATTCAAATAATAACACGATACTATTCGTGAATCGTGCGTTCGTTTCGTGTATCGTGCGTTTGTTTCGTGTATCGTGCGTTCGTTTCATATATCGTGCGTTTTTCGTGTCGTTCGTGTGAAGCGTTCGTTCGTTTTCCGTTTGTTTCGTTTGCGTTTTTCGTTCGTTTGCGTTTCGTGCATAGTGTAAACTTATACGATCCAGGGTCTGTATACTGTGCGTGTTAAATAGCCTTTAGATTAAATATTGGGAACCGTTGATGATTTAAACGTAATTGACAACAATCAAATATGTGTGTCATGCATTGTGGACGAATTGTTTCAAATGAGGTCAAGAAAAAATAATTATGAATAAAAATCTAGATGGAAGTAGATGAGATCGAAGCGGCATCAGCATACAGTGTCACACTTATCATTACTTGGCGATACCTGTCTTGTATTAACTGTTGTCAATAACAGTGAAAACCGGTTAAGAGCGAAACTGTATGCCACACCAAGCTATAAAGACATTAAGTTATATATATTTATATATACCTTAAAATTGAGCTTCAATAACTATTATATTTTATTGAAATGTAGGGTATAAAGTACTACACAATTTACAACAAAATTTACACGATACTTAATTTAGTCTGACATAGGAAAGTAGTTTATGTACAATAAACTAAATTTCATTTAGGAATGGACGTAATGGATACTGAGTATTTAATCCCATTTTCATTTATTTCGTGACGGTCAATATTACTTACTGATGCAGGAAACGCGTCATGCGCACTGCATTTGATATCTTCGGTTTTCTTTAGTCATGGACTTAATAAATCATTTCTAGTACCTGATTCATATGAAGCGACAGAAAGAAACGGCAACAGTATAAGCGCTAACGTAACATGTGACGCCAATGAAAATGATTAGAACGACGGTTGTATTAGCTATTTTCAGACAATTTGGCAGTTGTGTTGGACTTTTTGATATTGCAGGATAAACACAATATACGTACAATGTCGTTAAATATAAATTTAATTTGGACTCGCTGCGAAATGGCTAGAGATGCTCGCCAAATGCCCGCTTTACTACCTGTTTCTGAAACAAATTTTATATTTTCCAACAATGTACGTATATTGTATACTTATTTATATGTATCGTCTTTACTATTTTCTTTTTAGTTTCTCTGGGCTTAAACCGGGTGTTATTGGTTGAAATAACAGACGAAGATAAAAAAAAA
>MJUT01016830.1:738406-749281 GCA_002080005.1 Gigantidas platifrons
AGGTTATCTTTATATAAACATGTTGTATATCTGACTTACCATGGTTTATCTCTGTTCAATGGTTTAATACAATACTTCCACTGTCTGTGTTATCTTTATATAAACATGTTGTACATCTGTCTTACCATGGTTTATCTCTGTTCAATGGTTTAATACAATACTTCCACTGTCTAGGTTATCTTTATATAAACATGTTGTACATCTGTCTTACCATGGTTTATCTCTGTTCAGTGGTTTAATACAATACTTCCACTGTCTAGGTTATCTTTATATAAACATGTTGTACATCTGTCTTACCATGGTTTATCTCTGTTCAATGGTTTAATACAATACTTCCACTGTCAGGGTTATCTTTATATAAACATGTTGTACATCTGTCTTACCATGGTTTATCTCTGTTCAATGGTTTAATACAATACTTCCACTGTCTGGGTTATCTTTATATAAACATGTTGTACATCTGTCTTACCATGGTTTATCTCTGTTCAATGGTTTAATACAATACTTCCACTGTCTAGGTTATCTTTATATAAACATGTTGTACATCTCTCTTACCATGGTTTATCTCTGTTCAATGATTTAATACAATACTTCCACTGGCTAGGTATTAACCTATCGATTAAGGATTTACAGTTGGAGAATGATTTAGAATGACAAGAACAAAAAATCAAACGCAATGCAATCTTGAATAATGGACAAGTCAAATTATTTACTGTACACGTCGCCAATCAGAATAGAGTAGGAATTAGAATATTCATGACCAAATTTTTGTTAGCAAAGATTCAAAAGCATCAAAGGTAAAAACTCAAATTAAAACAAAGGAACAGAGGTACGAAAAACAAACCTTCCAAAGACAGCAGGGCAAAATGTTCTGTTGGTTTTACTGTGGTTATTTGATCCCCTAATTATTAATATATGTGTACATTGTGAAGTTTGTTGATCTCTGTGCATGTATACCATAGTAGATTCAACATTTTGAAATAAATAATAAAATTATACAATTAGCAATTTATTGCCACTTTTGATAATTTCTGTCAACCGGAATGGCACTGATTTACAACTAGTTTCCAAAAGCTCAACTAGTAAAACATGTGATAGGGGTACCAAAAGCTATATTTCGGTCAGTGACCATATATAACAAAAATAATATCCAGTCAATCCAATTTGACAGCTCAGATACAACAGGTGGAGGATGATGTTCTACCTAGATATTTTTCCCTTTGTTCTCTATTGTTTGAATATCTTTTTGATAAGGTGACTTTAATTGACCCAAATTTAAAATGCATAATTGAGTGGGTTTGAAATACGTGTCGATTAATGTAAAATGGAGATAGAGATTAATCAAATCAAGATTTAGATAAAAACGTAGATATCAAATTTAGTGCGCACGACACATTCCTGAAATAACCTTCATCAGGTACGTTCAAAATCGAACGAATGGAAAACCAAATAAAGTTTAGGGAGTAATAAAACCAAAAGGCCTAACCAATCAAAATCAGCTATATTTATCTATGATCAAGGGAGGAAAACCTTAGTTTTATTAATTATTACATTATTTAGGAACTGTAAATTTCAGTAATGAATATATCTAATAAACCATGTCAGTGCGTCGGCATTAACTACTGGGCGGATGATACCCTCGGGGCCTAATAGTCCACAAACCTATCATATACTGGATATGTTTGATTCTTGAATTTATTTTTCTCCACCCGAGTCACCATCTAGCTAGGTATCACTTCTGACGTGCATATTTGGTTCCTTCGTTGATTCATTGTGTAAAATTAAGTTGTCCAATTTATTCTTCTTTCTTATATATCATATTTGAAAACAGAAATCATGAAAACTATTTCTTAACTACTGCTGATTATGATTGTAAGAAATAGGCACAGTGACCTTATTTTGCTCAGGGGTCATCGAGGTTATTGATAATTGAACTTAATATACATACATGTATGGAATCGGTAGCTGTAACCGCTGTCCAAATGTGCTCGATGCAATGCATGGTATTTAATAGTTTGTCCGTTTATTGTGATAAGAAGAGTTTGGGGTTACTAAAGGGAGGTAATCAGAATCCGTAAACCGAAGAGGGACAGACAACTCACAGGCCAAATGAAAAAGGACAACAGGAAAAACAATGATCTACAAAACACTACATAGAAAACTAAAGATAAGTCCATTGTTTGCTCGAGCACTCTGATTTTCTCTATCAAATAAAACTGACCACCATTTTATAACTGAAATATTTCTGGAAAAGAGTTTGAAGATATCAAAGGTTTATCAGAATCCGTATATCGAAGAAGCACAGACAACACAATGGCCAAAAGAAAAAGTACAAAAGGACAAACAACGATCTACAAAACATACACATCAAACTAAAGATCGAGTAACGTGAACCCTACTAAAAACCGGGGTGAACTCAGGTGCTCCGGAAGGGTTTAAGCACTACTTGCTCCACTAGTTGCACCCGTCGTGTTAATTCGAGAGCCAAAATTCTAATCCTATTTTTCGTTTGGTAGATAATATAACCTTAATCAAACGGTTTTATCAATAATCAATGTAAATAAAAAAAAAATTAAATAAAATAAAAACATCTATTTTCAAGAAAAAAAACAATAACAAATTTTCATTCCATTCTATATTATGTGATAATAACAACATAAGGGGGTCATATTGAGGTAAACGACACTTACATTCTTTTACTTTCCCTTTCATTGTAGTAAAGTAAATAGTCTTTAATCTTTGTTATTATATATTTGTCTAGTGTCTTATTCCATGTCTATTCACAATTTGACTTTTCAACAGTAAAAAAATAAAATTGACACATCATTAATCAAATAATACGTCATAAACTGTTCTTTGCGGGAGGTATTAAAAGGTCAAAGTTGAGTAAGGCAAATAAAAATTGCAATTTAAATACCCACAATATTACATACTGTAGTAACACAACTTTTTAAAGGTAATGAATCACATACATGATTACGATTCCATTCAAAGGGAGATAATTCAAACAGCCTTGTACAAAAATTGTAACTATGAGAATAAGTCGATGAAAACTGGAAGGGTATACATTATGAAAAGCAAATAAATTGCACAATTTTGTCAATAACAAGAAAAACCTCTTATATCCAACCATTGAACATAAAAAAAAGTCCATGACTTTGGAATTCCATATCCTGGCGTTGGACAGGCACAAAAATGTGGCGGTGTTAAGCCCAGTTTATGAGACTCACAACCCTTGATAGTTTATGGTTTAATGATTTTATTGAACTAGCAATAAGAATTTGTTGTTTTCGTTATCATTATACTATCTATTCTATTTTCGAATACAAATCGTTAAATAAGCAGTTAATTTAAAAAGAGACGTATATTATCTTAACCAATAGCAGTTAAATCAGTACCAAAGTATTTAGTAAAGCCAATGTTAACAAACACTACAGGATTTTTATAGAGTGGGATTTCTATATATTTCATTATAGGTTAAAACGTCGAATCTATATTTTACATTACATGCATGTTCTGTTGACGATTACTTGTTACTGTTGACCGATAGTGGTTTAGTGACGATTTACTTCATAAATATATATTACAATTCCACTGTTTATGGGTTTTTTTTTATCCTGCGGTAATTCTATTTGAGCAGTCTAATTGGATAAATGTTTTTATATATGCATAGCTTTTCTGGTAGCCCTGTCACATGTTACCTGCTGAGATTTGGGAAATTACACATTGTAGTTGTAAAAGAGACAATCAAGGGATAATTGTATAATTTTATTATATAATTCCAAATATTGTACGTTTTCTCAACTTCAATTGAAACAAGTACAACTCACAACACTGAAAACTACTCACGACACTAGGTTGAAAATATCGTTATTAAATTAAATTATATTATATTATATATCTTCGAGCGAACCATTCATCCAGGTTGGACTTTGTGTTCATGTGGGCCTAGGTATGATTGTGTATAATCTCTTCAAATTAACCCTATGGTCAAAAACTGAATATACGGCAGCTGAAAATGAACTTAAATGCAACTATTTAGCCTGTGTAACATCTTTGTCATTGACTGAGTTGAAAGCATCTAATAAATATAAATACAAGGAAATAATGATTAAGGAAATCAAAACTAGGCTTCCAACTTATAACGATAAAATTATTAGCGACTCTTGCAACTGGATATCTTATGCATTAAACAATGGAAATCAGAGATAGGTTGGCGAGCGAAAAACAGACAGGGCGAAGCGTGACCAACAACCTAGCCCGACTGTATAAAGTAACGAAATCAGACTAAGAAAAACCACCAATCGGACAGTGCTGATCACATTGACCGCGATGTTCAATTTGAGCTATCGGCATCTCTCGAACAGTTCTGCTTATCACAAAATGAGCCGCTTGATATTAACGATTTAGTGCAAGACGATGAAAGGAGAGGGTCAAAATATAACAGTAGTTAAGGATCTTGCTGCCACTAATCCATGTGACGATGTTTCAGATCCACATTGTAGCATTAGTCAGCCGACTGATAATATTAATCACAACACAAAAACAAAACAAAAATAAAGAAAGCAAAAAGGATGGGCACATTGAATGTGTATGCCAATCATCTGCAACGGCAGTATGATAAGATGTGACTGAAGCCGTGACTGGTTCCATGAAAAATGCATGAATATAAAGACAAATGTCCTCGGCCAGAACCAGGAATACCGACGTCATATGTCGTTGTTTGTTTTTTCTTATGTTCAATAAGTTAAGGTGAGCGGTTGTTGTTTGTTTTGTTGATATTGGTGGAATTGTTGACCATCACTGTTTAAACTTCTTTCATGACGTGTACATTATATTAATAACTACTAGAAATTGGACATATGCGTGCTTTGTGTTATCAACTTGTTGGAGTATATGACAACGAGGTTTATCAGTATTTAGTGGAGCAAGAACTGCTCAACCTTCCAGAACACCCGAGGTTTTTTGTGGTGTTCGTGTTATTCGATCTTTAGTTTTATGTGTATGTTTTGTAGATCGTTGTTTGTCATTTTGTCCTTTTTCTTTTGGCCATTTTGTTGTCTGTCCTTCTTCGATTTACGGATTCAGATTACCCTTTTGATATCTTCAAACTCTTTCAATATTTAACTTGTTACCTCCCTTTTCAGGTGTACTGGTAGATATCATAAAACACTGCGAATATCAGTGTAATAAATTGGATGACATCATCATACGTCAGGGTGAACGTGGTGACAGGTAAGCACATGTATATATGTATGATTGTATTATTTATGCATGCTTTGTTAGTTTTCTCCTGTTATATTTTATCATTCTTAAATAATATCTCGATCTATTTAGAAGATATTTGTAGCGTGCAGTCCTGCATGGACTTAATTGTAAATAAATTCTATCCTCCATTTCTTTACTAATATAAAACGGCACTGACAAAAGTGTGACGTCATTATCTACATAGCTTACTCTTTGGTGTCAACAGTACAACATCAAATCTGCAGTTGAAATCTAGGTATTACTTTTGTTTATATCATGCTATGCGTTTTTATTCAATCTTGTCAATAACATTTATAAATTAGAACTCTAAATCAGAGACATGCATAATACCAAGCAAGGAACTGGATCTACAACTCCATATGTTGTGGTCGTTATTGTGTTCAATAGTTTGAGGTGACAAGTTATTGTTAATCTTTCTGATATTAATGGCATCAATGACCATCACTGTTTAAACTTTTATTTTCATAACATTATATTTTATCAAAATGTGTATATACAGTCTCATTCTGTTAATCAGTTTCATTGGGTTATATTCATGTCCAGAATTATCCAAGAAGGGACTACAAACGTCATACATCAAATGTTTGCCCTTTCTGTTGACTACATCTGTATTTATTTGTACTCTATATCCTCGAACACATCTAATAGTGGAGACGAAATGTTTGTAGATAACAAAGGGGTAGGCGGAAGCCGTAACTCTAACACGGCTAGACATTACAATGGTTAAAAAAAACAAAGGACAAACAATGGTCCGTAAACTTAGGTACACTCGGGTACTTTTGAAAGAGTGAACAGTCCATAATCCATTAGTGTCATTTGTACTCATGTTAAAAATCTGGTGATAAGTCATATTCTACGTCAAGTCATGAACGAGGAGGGAATGGTTGGATTGTGACCAGGACTAGCGAGACATACATACAGTGAAAAACAGAAAATACCACACTGTCGGAATGTTTCTAAAATCTAATGGAAAACAGAACATACCACACTGTCGGAATGTTTCTAAAATCTAATGGAAAAACAGAAAATACCACACTGTCGGAATGTTTCTAAAATCTAATGGAAAAACAGAAAATACCACACTGTCGGAATGTTTCTAAAATCTAATAGAACCATCGTAGAAAGAGGCAACATCGATGCTCTTAATACACACATGACCGCTCTACACGCACTTCAATAGGAGGTGGTGGGGTTACACTATTTTTATGGGCCCCAATGGGACAATAATAAAGCCACTGTAATATTTCCAGGTTCACATTTTTATCATCATTCAAATAGGATATTCCTGATTTTGAAACGAAAGCTAATTGTATTATTTGTTTTTAAAAGTTTCTAAAATACCATTCATGTATATTGCATCAATATTTATTTAACAATTTAACAAAAAAAAGGATTTGGGTGTCAATGAACAAAGCAGAAAATCCTTTAAAATCCGTGTAAAAAAATATCAAATATATACAAGTCCGTGGTCACAATAATATGATTTAAATAAATAAAGTATGATAAACATGTTTGTTATCGCCCGTCAGCTCAGATATCCTGGGGTCTAATATGATACTAAAGTGAGTCCTATAGGATTAACTAGACAAAATTGACGATAATGTCTTATTGACATAAAGATTATGTTTTCTGGTTTCAAGTTTTAAAATTAGTCAAGTTTGAAGATATCAGAGGGATAATCATATGACGTAAATCTAAGGACGGACAATGCAATGACCAAATGAAAAAGAACAAAAGGAAAACCAATCATCTACAAAACTTTACACAGAAAACTGAAAATTGAACACGAATGAACATAAAATACCACAATGTTAGAACAGAAAATCCCAAAGCAAGGTCGTAGAAAATTGAAAAATCGATACCCATAACACCAAAATACACGACCTCTGACCTTCCGGGCTCGGTAAAGGCACTTTAATTAAAAGTGGCGGGGTAAAGCATGTATTTACTATTTAAGGTTATATAAGTACGTTTAGATTTGTTTCAATCAATATTGTGTTTACTGTATTTATTTATATTCTTTTCATTTACAATTAACCGGATGTAACCGGTGCAATTTATATGGAACATGTTAAGACTTCCCCTTTTTTTACGCCTGGTCTGAACTTCGATGTTATTTCTGGGAGTTCGTCTTGTGCGATATTTGTTATTTTTGGTCAAATTTGGGGAATAAAATATAAATATTTATATAAATAATAGCATTCATAAATGAAATACACAAAATACCACACTGTCGTAACAGTTCTAAAGATGTTAAAATTCGAACTTTTGGATAAATTAAGAGGAGCGATCCTTCAACAACATCTTAAAAAACGTGTATCTGGACCAACTGGTCTCATTCTCAGTTTTGACGGACGTTCGTGTCATTCGACCTTTTGTTCTTTTTGTCATGATTTTCCTTTACGTTTATACTGTTGGCGTTTGCTTTATCCGGGTCTCCATTTTACTCGTAAATCCTCTAAGGGCCGAGGTGGCTCAATGAGTTATGTCTTGTTAGGTAGTTGGATTACCTAACAACTCATACAAGCCTATCACCAATATGGTGTGGGTTCGCACCCGGCTTGTAAATTACCAGTTGCTTGCCCATGGTCGGTGGTGCTTTCCGGGTACTCTGGCTTCCTCCACCACTAAAACTGGTCGCCATGATATAGCTGAAATATTGCTGAAAGTGGCGTTCAGCACAGTAAATCAATCAATCAATCGTAAATCCTCTCGGACATGGATATTCTACGTGTACCTTATGTATACCAGTATACCAGTTAACCTTCAGTTTAATATATAACTTATACTCACTGACCTCTAGACTTGTTGCTAGCTATTGATGAAGTTCAGCATTTGATGACAGTGTGATGGTATTAGTTTTCTAATTTGTGTCAGTTTTGTTGTATTGTGTACGGTTCGTTCTAAATTTGTTTTTAAAGTATTTTCCCTTGACGCTTGCGGTTCATATAGTTCAAATTATCTGAAAAGATTTTTTTAATAACGCCTATATGATGTGAAAATAATAGGGGTGGGTTCTTTGAAAGAAAATCATAAAATTTGATGACATATTTTTTCTCTTTCACATTTTTATATATTTTGTTATTTACATATACATACGAAAATGTCATATAACGTTAAGAAAAAAAGCGTAAAAGGGGGAATGTCTTATTTTGTAAAGAAAATGCATATTTAATTGATATCTGTATTAAAATGAATACGATCTACCTAGTACAATTTGCTTTCAAAACACAGGTGCAATCAGCGAAAATATTCCCCTTTCACCTCATTCACGGGGAATTACCTGCACATAATCTAAACTGATACACCATTACAAATAGTACTCAATATGTCTGTAGGTTACACTGTGGTACTACATTGACTAAGGATTTGTCAGCATGCACTTACATACAAATATCCCTATCTTATCACCTATAACTAATATCAAAACTCTGCGGGCACGATCAATAGAAGAAATCAGTAACAAAATGGCAATCGAAGGCTAACATAAAATGGATTAAATAAACCACAAAATCTTATTTAAACAAACTTTAGATAACTTCAACCTGACATATATTGGAGTCACTGCTTGAGTTCGTAATATTGAAAAATTGATGTATATTTTTTGTTTGTTAAAAAATCAACAAGATACGCTACATAAATTTTTGTAAAGAGGATGTGCATTTAAATGTTAACAAAAATGTTATAAAAATGTAGGTGTAGCAAGGTAAGACGGTCTTTATTTTTTTTCTATTTTTTGTTTAGAATAGAATAATCTACTATATCTTATATTTTTAGACATTTTAATTGTATTTATATAATTTTGACAATATATAAGTTACATGGAAATCAAATTATTTTAATGATTCGTTACCTGATGTGTCAATCTAAGATTGAATCTCGGATCGAAATATTACAACGCTTGGTACATATTTCAAGTACATTTTCATTGCAGTTTTATAAAGAAAAAATTAGATAAACTTTTTTACTCATAATTGTTTATATTATCATAATTCTATTATTTTATTTCATCGTTCTCTGAAAATTAATTTAAACTAATTAAAAATCAAATAAATGTAGTCTTGTAATCAAGACAAGCCATAAATAAATTCACAACAAAAAAGGGAGCATAAACTAGTTTAACCCCGCCACTTTTAATTGAAGTTCCTGTAACAAGCCAGGAAAGTAGGACGTAATGTTCGGGTAGTGATTTTGCCTCGATTTCTTCGAGTTTTCTATTAGATTTAGGAACTGTTCATACAGTATGGTATTTTTTTGGGGGGGGGGGGTTATTACTGACTAGGGGTAAGAAGCTATAGTGAGCTAATTAATACGACAATTAGTATCTACCGCAGTAACAGCAATATCTAATGATTTCCCTTTGTAACTTTTCCAGCGTCATCCTGCCCTCAGAATGGAGTTGTATATGCCATTATTCAGTTTGTGCAATTTCAACATTATTAAACATTAAAATCACTTAATATTATTTTATAGTAGAGAAATAGTAGAATTGTAATCAATATTAATAGTCTGACCAATAATAATAATAATAAAAAAGTCCACTCTGACAGATCTTCATTTATGTTGCCTCCCTCTGAATTCATAAAATTACGCATAAGCCCCCTCTGACTGCACAAAATACATGCCTTTCTGAATATCTAGAGGGGAGGGGGGCACTAACATCGGTATGTATTGTGGTCATTCTTTATTAACGATGATGTTGATACTTGTAGTAGTGTTGACCATCATTGTATAAACTTTTATAATACCTTATTTCGGTGTTGTTTATTTTCGTTATGTATGTTTTCACTGTTTCCATTTACATTAAATCCATCAATTTTAATATTCAGTATAACTTGCTATTAAATCTGACTTAGTGGGTATGTATTTTTATATACAATTTATATCGCTATCTAATGAAGATTTATTGCAGAAAAATGTATCAATACTCGGTAATACACGCCACGAGAATAATCTCAATGAAATATCATCATGAACATTAGAAGAACCTTTTCAATTTGCATTTTCTGCCATGTTTATTAAATCACCATGAATTTAATTTAAAATGTTTCCGTAGTTTGTCTTTACGGTAAAGTATATTAATTAACTTTAATTAAAAGATATCCTGATATTTCATCAATATTGGAACAGCTAACTAGAATAACATTAGATGTAAAATGTCAGCGCTGTGAACAATCTCTAGCGGTGTATAAAGGAGAAATGTCGTATAAACTGGCGTAAAGAAAGTTTCTGACAATACAAATACACATTTACACTGATCTTATCGATATTTGGTCAACCGTTACAAAACAATTTGCATTATTATGTTGAGAAAGTTTAAACAATGATGATCGTCAATTCCACCAAAATTAACTTAAATGAGCAATTACCCCTCGCCTTAACTCACTGAACACAAAACGAGGGACCCCGATATGTCGTTGGAAATCTATGTCCTGGCTCTAGGCAGAAATGTAATCAGTATATCAAATAGAAAATAGACCTTATCTCTTTGAAAAGACTGGCAAGGCCACACCATATAAGTTACATGGAAATCAAATTATTTTAATGATTCGTTACCTGATGTGTCAATCTAAGATTGAATCTCGGATCGAAATATTACAACGCTTG
>MJUT01016830.1:751338-776220 GCA_002080005.1 Gigantidas platifrons
TTCTATTGGGCCTTAGAACTGCTCCCACAGTGTGGTATTTTTCTATTGGGCCTTAGAACTGCTCCCACAGTGGTATTTTTCTATTGGGCCTTATAACTGCTCCCACAGTGTGGTATTTTTCTATTTGGGCTTAGAACTGCTCCCACAGTGTGGTATTTTTCTATTGGGCCTTAGAACTGCTCCCACAGTGTGGTATTTTTCTATTGGGCCTTATAACTGCTCCCACAGTGTGGTATTTTTCTATTGGGCCTTAGAACTGCTCCTACAATGTGATATTTTTCTATTTGGCCTTAGAACTGCTCCCACAGTGTGGTATTTTTCTATTGGGCTTTAGAACTGCTCCCACAGTGTGTATTTTTCTATTGGGCCTTATAACTGCTCCCACAGTGTGGTATTTTTCTATTGGGCCTTAGAACTGCTCCCACAGTGTGGTATTTTTCTATTGAGTCTTAGAACTGCTACCACAGTGTGGTATTTTTCTATTGAGCCTTAGAACTGTTCCCACAGTGTGGTATTTTTGTTTTGTAATTTATTGATCATGTATGTACTATGCAGTAGCTTTGTAAAGGAACGCTGTTGGATGGATGCTACGCATAAAGCTGGAGAAATTATCCCTTTTCAAACATCTGACTTCAAATTCCGTCTTTCTCTTCCACTGTTATAGGCAGTTCGAATTGTCCTTGTACATATTAAGAGTTGATTGGAACAGAACATGTTCCGTTCATCAGTCCTATTTATATTATTATGTTAAACGTTTTACATATGGAGTTTAATCTCAAACTATATATTTCATGTCATTGTTGTTGCCATAGCGCTTACCGTTTAACACATGTTCGTTTTGTCGCTAATACTAGTAGAAGGAGATATTGACCATTGTAAATACCTGGTTTCATTCAAATGGAGTGAGAGTTCACTATGTATACTAATGTATTACTTATTTATCATATCAATATTTTGTGTGTTTTTCACTATTGACTCTGATTGGGTATTTCCATAATAATCAGACTTCCAACATTGAATACGAGAAGTTAAACAGTGATGGCTGAAATATTTTAGCAACAACAACAAACAATCCATCAATTTGATTTTAAAACTTTCCACATGAAAAGCTAATAGACAAAACGATCCTTGCTTGCACCAGTCTCACATTCCTTTTTTGGAGGATGTGATGGGGGGGAGGATGGTAGACACACTCTTGATCTCATTATATCTAACCCCATTAAGCAATCATTAATGGATAATAACAAATCATTGTGTACCTTTATTACAAATATACTATCAAAATCAACTAATATTTGACAATGTTCTAAAAAAAACAAAGATGGGTACAAATGAGAGGTTATTAGTGTTTAGTTTGCTATGTACAGATTTTGTTTCAGCCATGTTTTCTTATTTTATGTAACAGATATGTTGATGATGATGATACCTGGTACGTATAACACGGTTGAGGATTGGAGTGAAGTTGTGTTGTATATGCTACAATGTGTTTTAAATACATAGCTTTTATCCCTAGTAAAATCGTCATTATGTTTTACAGAAGCACTTGTGACCCATTCATGTTTAAGCTCACATTTTAATCTGATTACATTTTGATTGGACTGAAGACGATAATATACTAAGTAGTAATGTATACACAGATTGCGTCACCTTTCTCACCTTAAACGATTTAATGTGAAGGTCAAATAAGACAACGTTATACATTTATGAAAAAGGTAGTATTTATAAATAGTTAGATTAGTTTATATAGACACCATCACAATCCTTAGACCTAGGTTACTGATCCAGATAAAGAGTATATATACTTCTTTTCGTAATATACTGTTAATTATTTCGTTTTAAAACCACTAACACCTTTTGGTGCCTATGGGTCACATGTTATTTCTGTTAGGATTACACGTTGATTCTGTTAAAGATCACATGTTATTTCTGTTAAGGATTACACGTTAATGCTGTTAAGGATTACACGTTGATTCTGCTAGGGATTACACGTTGATTCAGCTAGGGACTACACGTTGATTCTGTTAAAGATCACATGTTATTTCTGTTAAGGATTACAGGTTAATTCTGTTAAGGATTACACGTTGATTCTGCTAGGGATTACACGTTGATTCTGTTAAGGATTACATGCTATTTCTGTTAGGGATTACACGTTGATTCTGTTAAGGATTACATGTTATTTCTGTTAGGGATTACACGTTGATTCTGTTAAGGATTACTTGTTACTTCTGTTAGGGATTACACGTTGCTTCTGTTAAGGATTACATGTTATTTCTGTTAGGGATTACACGTTGATTCTGCTAGGGATTACACGTTGATTCTGTTAAGGATTACCCGTGGATTCTGCTAGGGACTAAACGTTGATTCTGTTAAGGATTACACGTTGATTCTGTTGGGGATTACACGTTGATTCTGTTAAGGATTACACGTTGATTCTGCTAGGGATTACACGTTGATTCTTCTAGGGATTACACGTTGATTCTGTTAGGATTACACGTTGATTCTGCTAGGGATTACACGTTGATTCTGCTAGGGATTACACGTTGATTCTTCTAGGGATTACACATTGATTCTGCTAGGGATTACACGTTGATTCTGTTAGGGATTACACGTTGATTCTGTTAGGGATTACGCGTTGATTCTGTTAAGGATTACACGTTGATTCTGTTAAGGATTACACGTTGATTCTGTTAGGGATTACACGTTGATTCTGTTAAGGATTACACGTTGATTCTGCTAGGGATTACACGTTGATTCTGTTAGGGATTACACGTTGATTCTGTTATGGATTACACGTTGATTCTTCTAGGGATGACACGTTGATTCTGTTAGGATTACACGTTGATTCTGCTAGGGATTACACGTTGATTCTTCTAGCGATTACACATTGATTCTGCTAGGGATTACACATTGATTCTGCTAGGGATTACACGTTGATTCTGTTAGGGATTACACGTTGATTCTGTTAAGGATTACACGTTGATTCTGTTAAGGATTACACGTTGATTCTTCTAGGAATTACACGTTGATTCTGCTAGGGATTACACGTTGATTCTGTTAGGGATTACACGTTGATTCTGTTAAGGATTACACGTTGATTCTTCTAGGGATTACACGTTGATTCTTCTAGGGATTACACATTGATTCTGCTAGGGATTACACGTTGATTCTGTTAGGGATTACACGTTGATTCTGTTAGGGGTTACACGTTGATTCTGTTAAGGATTACACGTTGATTCTGCTAGGGATTACACGTTGATTCTGTTAGGGATTACACGTTGATTCTGTTAGGGGTTACACGTTGATTCTGCTAGGGATTACACGTTGATTCTTCTAGGGATTACACATTGATTCTGCTAGGGATTACACGTTGATTCTGTTAGGGATTACACGTTGATTCTGTTAGGGGTTATACGTTGATTCTGTTAGGGATTACATGCTTGTACCATTGTGGTAATTATGTGGCATTAGAATCATGATGTATCTGATAGGCCTTTAAAAAGTAATTGGCGGAATCTTCAGTTTGTTGAAGGCGGTCTCTTATAGAGTAGAAGTTGAGAATTATAAAAAAAAATGTTTACCAATTGCACAAAAATAATGAAACTTGTTTAAAAATTGATTAACCCTTACATTGCTTATTCAATTTCTTTCGTATCAAACCACTAAGTTAAGTACTGAATGTTCCTGCAAACAATAACACAGACTGCACTGATTTTAACTTATGCAACATTTCGGATAACGAAATAAAACATTTCTATAATTTTAAGTACAACATTCCGTATAATGAATAAAACAACATTCCGTATAGCAGAGTACAAATTCCGTATGATGAAATACAACATTCTGTATAATAAAACAACATTTCGTATAGAGAAGTACAGCATTCCGCATGATGAAGTTTTCTTCTTCTTTAGTATTAAACTTTTGTATTTATTTTACTTTCAATCAAAAAAGAGGTTAATTATCTGAAGAATTAAATTTGCATCTATTTCTTCATGTTTAAGATAAGATAGCAAAAAATACAAATTGTCATATTTTAAGTCTTACTTATTTTATAAACCAGTTTACCTAATATGACCTGGCAAAACAGTGATTTATCTAGCTTGTAAGTAATTTATGTAGTACATGGCATGGAAGAGGTTTATGTGTTGGGATAACAACTGACAAATGAATTGTTAAAATATATCCACCATTCGCTTAATTATTCTACATTTGTCCTTAAAATCTACTCGAGGATAAGGTGAAAGGTAAAGCTTCATTTAAATCTGGCAATGATTGTGTTCCAGCTTGATCACTAACCAAAAATTAAAGCCGTTATGCTGAAGCAAGTCTAAAACTCGAGGTGAAAGGTGAAGGTCACTTTAATCTTGCGTTCATTTTGTTCCGGCTTGTTTATTAACACATAACTGAATATGTTGCCCTGGTAATTATTGTAAATTTGTCTTTGAACAAGTATAATACTCGATGATAAAGTTGAAAGGTGAAGGTCACTTAAATATTGCATTGGTTTAGTTTCGGTTAGCTCATTGACATAGAATTAAAGCCGTTATATTGATATACAATTTTGTCCATTAGTATAATTATTGTACAATTGTCCTTAAACACGTCTAATGGTCGAGGTGAAAGGTGAAGGTCAACATTGCATTATTTTTGTTTCGGTTTGCTCATTAACACACAAACTGAAACCATTACCCTGAAATGTAACTCATGACACATGTCTATACCTCATTCGATTGTATATCACAGCCTCTAATGTTACATCTGTCATTCGTCAATGTTTTGTCAGTTTGTAATAGTCTTTAATTTCAGCCTGTTCGACTAATTTTTTAGTTTAAACGTATTTTATTTGTCACAAAATAACAAATTGGATAGGACACAAGTGTACAAAGTACTTACGAGGTCTTCTCCTAAACCAATTTGACTAATAACTGTTCTCCCCCCATAAAATAGTGAACACCAGTGTCAATGTGACATGTTTTATTTACATACAGTCTTTTTATAATAGATTATCAATTTATATTTCAAACGTCAAGGACTGGTAGTGATTTTTCATCATTATTTTTCTTTTCTTTTATGAGCGAGTGTTGATATTTTCTATATTTTAAAATGTTCCCGCGCTTTACCAATATACTTGTACACTGTACAGCTTTTCAAAAAATAATATCAATGATTATATAAAAAAAAAACATCGTTTTATACGTGCATCAATCAAATATGTTCTCATCTTAAATCTTTTAATCACGGATGACAGTCAAATAGGTCGAGATGTATGGACGTGAAATGCCTCTATGAACAAACATTCTGTTTTACCCTGTCATTCCTATGGAGGACAAAACCTGTGTAAACCACAATCCTGTTGTCATAGGTAACTGACAAACATTGGAGCATAGAGTACACCTCTCCACAAACTGGAGCACTATTATCCCACAGGGAATCATCTGTGCGCAGTGTTTCTTCAGTGTTATGGTTTCTTAGATATATTTATTTTTAGAAATTTATAGTTCCTAAATAATGTAGTCTATAAAAAGAAACACAAGATCAATCTCCCTCAGCTGTAGGATGTTTTAGCTGATTGTGGCCATTCTGTTTAGGCCCTTTGGTGTACTTGCTCTCTCAGCTATAGGATGTTTTAGCTGATTGTGGCCATTCTGTTTAGGCCCTTTGGTGTACTTGCTCCCAAAGATGTTAAAATTATATGGCTTTCCAATCTTTTGACGATGTAATTACAGCTTGTGCACTGAGTTTTGAGAATATCTTTTAAATGTAAATACACTTTATATATTGTTACATGACAATAGGTACTTTCCTGTCAATATTCATGGGGAGTTTCTTTTCAATATAAAGCAATTATAGAGATAATTTCAAAGAAAAACGTTATTCTTTACATTTTAAATAACTTTAGTATTGATCATTGTATAAACCGGTGCTTTGTGCCAGTCAGTAAGACATGTCGTATACTCTAGCTATAGGCACTTAATAACAACAACAAATAAGTGGGAGGTACTCATCAATAGATGCATTTTATTTGATTACATGATTTCTTTAAATTGATTTAAATTAAATTGTATGTAAAGTGATCTTAAGTTTAGGTTGACTTGCCGTATTATAAAGTATAGGTTGAGTCTCCCTAATAAAAGACTTAGAAATCAATCTCACGTTGACCTAACGAATCAATGTCAAGCATTCTTAGTCTACTGTCTAAATGGTAATAATAAAAATAAATAAAACAACTAAAATAAAATACAATTAGTTACAACAATACTGAACGTAACCAGTCACATGTATTTTAAATTTGAATAAATAACTTTTAAATTTCATCTGATTGATATCTTAATGGCTTTTGGCTATTCACTGATCAACAAAATTTTGGTTTAAAGCCTGGTATTTGGGTAATTCATACAAACACATTTTAATAGATCAATTAAGCTGTCAGTGTTATAGTACTTTAAGTCAACATTGTCCCGATAACTCCCCAACATACAATCCAAACTTCATTTCGAGTAATAAGCAATGTCATCTGTTATATGAAACGATTGGGTGGCATATTTAATTTATTTTGATAGAATTTGAGGTAATTTTAAATAAAATCTGTAACCTGACCTGGGAATGATATTAAAATATTCATTGGGAATTTGTAAAAGAATTTGTAATTATGAGTAATTAAACATTTTTTAAAATACTTCCTTAATGTAATTGTGTTGAAATATATATATTAATTTTTTTTTTGGAATCCGTTTTTAATGCCATCGTGTTGGGATATATGTATATTAATCTATTTTTCAATTAAAAGAGATTTGAAAAGGAAATCAATGTACATTATTTAAACGTTTAATTATTCGACGTGATTTGATTTCTCTATCAAACATACAGTAATTAACTACTTTTGCGCAGTAATGACATGTAATTACGCTGGGAGTAATTATAAAAGAACTTAAGTACACATGTTTAACGTTCTGCTTGGACATTTATAGGATTGCTGAAGATGGTGAGCCACGGTAGGTATTCAACCATGTTTTTTTTATATACATGAAGTGTGTTTTGTAATGTGTTTGTGACTTTAATAGATGTTTATGCCTGTTGAATGAATTGTATACAGTTTGTGACAACAAAACATTAAAATAGCATGCACTTATACATGTATAGCAGTGGCATGTTAATGCTTCTGGTAACGAATGAGATTAATTCAAGACTTTTATATGACATGTTTACATTTTAAATTAGATCATTGGCTAAAAAGTAGCATGATATTTTCTGATTAACAATAGAGCTTTTGCACAATCCCGATTTGATTATACAATTCTGCGTTTTTACATGTTTTTAAGGAGTTAATTTCCTTTCGACAAGCAGAAGGGTCGCATTTCCTGCAAAGTTCAATATATATTTATCTCATAACCTATGCAACATTTTAATATTATAACACCTTGTGAATTTTCTATTTGCTATGAACAAACGTTAGAGAGTACCGAAGTGACAATCAAAAAGGTCAATCCAGAGAAGCTGGAAACATAGAGTAGCTTAGTTTATGATGATTTTATTTGTTAAATTAACAAAAGGGATAGGACACAAGTTTTGCCAACTTATGAAGTCTTCTCCCAAGAGTATCCTCTTATGTTTTACAAGTTCAAATATCTACAAGATACAAATTCTTGTTTCCTTTCCGTTGCTCTTGCTAGTATTGGACCTGGTACCATTGTGCAGGTCGTTAGGGAAATAACCTAAATTAAAGAAAACATGAATAATTTTAGAATCAAATCAGGGATGTACAAAAGATTTATTACAACAGGTGCATGTTCCACCTTATTAAGACGACACTGGTAAACGTAATTATTGTATATTTTGAGTCAGTACAGCTGGCAGTTGTAACTATTGAATTTTAAGCTAAAGCCTCCAAAAAAAACTCATACAAATCCAGTTTCCAAATCAACATTTTTTTTTCTAGATGTATATTAATATATCATATTAATGCAGATTTTTATATTTCAGAAAATATAATTAACATAGAGAACTAATGGGGAACATTTTTAATAATGGACCAAAAATTTTGAAATTAATTGTCAGAGTTCGTATATATCATATATTAATAAACATCTAGAAAAAAAATTGATTTGAAAACTGAATTTTTAAGATTTTTTTCTGAAGATTTATAGAAGTAAAACGGACTTATAACAATTTAATGTTCTGCTATTTTATATATTGAACGACATTGTGTTGCTATTTTATATATTGAACGACATTGTGTTGCTAGCAGTAATTTGTAGAATTCCGTGTTGGTTTGATTGTTGTTTTGTATTCCATTGTCAATGTAATTAAACCTGTGTTGATATTCCATTATAGCTTAGTTTGCTTTATTGAATTATTTTTTAAATTAAGCTGCTATACTGGTTCTAAATCAATGGTAGCTATTTATTTACCAATTTTACAATGTAACATATCTGATAAATGGAAGAAACAATTTCACAATTATATTGATGGAATATTATTACAGTACAATTTAATATGCTCAATTACCCTAGTCATACATAGTTATCATATTCATACATAGCTATCCTATTCATACATAGCTTGTGACTGAATACATTTGGGTTTGTTTGAGTGTTTTTGTCGAAGCAATACAGTATTAGCCAATATCCTTGCTGTTCTTTTTTTATTTTTTTTTTATTTTTTACAGAACAGTTTATGCTAAATTACCCTAGTCATACATAGCTAATGACTGAATAAGCTTGGGTTTGATTTTGTTTGGAAACAATACAATATTAGACAATATCCTTACTGTTCCTTTGTATTTTGTTTTTGTTTTTTGCAGAATTTGTTTCGCTTTGCGCAAGTGACAGTCTTCGTAATAATCAGACAATGATGTAAACACTATTATTTTATTTGATTAATTTTATGTTTAAATTTCCAATTTACTGAATTATATAGTGTTCCATCATACAAATTTATGAAGTAAAAATTCACTGTGTCAGCTATATCGTGGAGTTAAAATACACTGACAAAAGGGGCGTTTTCTTATATTAATTGTGAGTTACAATTGTAGGATATGGTGGAAGCATTAATTGCCCAGAATCATTATAGTACTATTAGAAATACCTCTAAAACCTGTATAATTAGTTCTGCTTCTATTTTCTAAAATAAATATCTGATGTTACTGATATATAACTTTTTCTGATTCTATTGAAGATTAGCACTTCCGTTAAAGAGTATATTAAATATGAATGTTAATCAATATCCAATTACATTGTAGTAGCTAAGAAAAGTTTGAAAACACTATAAAGTGTTAATTTGAAGCCTTAATGCGAAGGACGAACAATGGTCCACAATGAACTATAAAGAAAACTAAAGCAACAGGGACCCAATTAAATACCGGGGGTGAAAGTCAAGTGTTCCGGACGGGTAGATGTTCCTGCTCCACAATCTATGTTGCTGTCAATTAAGCGCTTTACTTAACTGTGATTCACATATTTCACTACATGTACGATAAATGTATTGCTATATGAATTAGGATTTTACGGCGCTTGACGTACAGTGGACAGAAATGCTAGACTTTTTGCTTTTTTCTGGGGAGGATCTGGTTTTTCTTAGAGATAATTTTATCCGCGCTTTTGTTTTTTTACCTGATGTTTGTACTGAATTTGTATATTTTTCTATTCGGATCTTTCATTTGGTTAGTATTCATCTACCTGTTATCCTCTGTGTTTGCCCTAAGATTTTCTGGTGACAACGTTTGTGGAAATAAACGTTAGAGAATACCGAACGGCCAATCAAAAACAATCATGGAGAAACTGGCAACAAAGAGCACACATGACAAAGAAAATCAGTATTCTTTTTCTCATTTTGATTGTTCTTTTAAATTTTGTTTCTTTTTCTTAGATGGCAACTATTCTTTCGTGATTTTGAACTTGTATATTATTTCATAGAAGTCAAATTGGCCAAAATAGCTTTTCAAAGAACATGTGTAGCAGTGAGTTTTTTCTCTCGAACTAACTGGTCTCATACCTTGTTTTCTAGTAGGGTTGCATATTATGTGGTATTTTTACAATTTATTTCACACTGTGTTATGCTTCCCTTAGTGAGAAAAAATATGGATGCCAATGATCATGAGAGATTATTGAACATTACACTTAGACACAAATACAGGTAAAGGAACGGGAATTGTCTTATACATAGGAAAACAAACATGTCATCTAGATGTGTTAAAACATTTGTAATTCAGTATTATTGTAAGATACGTGTGTGAAAATGATAGGAAGGTTTTTATACATAGCCGGTTGGTTGGTTGGTTGGTTGGTTGGTCACGTGGTGTTTAAGGCCACTTTCAACAATATTTCAGTTATATCATGACTGTCAGTTTTATTGGTGGAGGAAACGGGAGGATCCGGAGAAAACCACCGACTTGTCGCAAGTCACTGACAAACTTTATCACATAATGTTGTACACTGTACATGTATGTAAGAAATATTATATAAGTAGATGTGCACAATTTAACGCCATATACGTATATTTAAATTACATTTAAATGTCCAAAATATATATATCTTTTCTCGGTATGTCAATTTATCACGATTGATACAGATTTTATTGGTTTCCGTCTTGTTGATTTTTATACTTAACACTTGAGATATTTTATACCATGGCTTATTAAGAAGTATGTGGACATAAAATTATATCGAATCAAAATATAAATTTACAAGCAATAAGGCAATATACATGCATTAATATTTATTTTATTATATGATTGTATTGATACAAATCTAATATCCCCCACCAATCAACATATATCATGTAACGACCCCTTCACGGGTCACCTCTTTAAAAACTGAACGATATCTACAAGTGCAAAAATTATATTAATATTCACTAACTACCGAAGCCAGGTACATTGAGGACTGTTTATTTTTATATTAATATAATCCAAGTGTTAAATTTCAATGTAAAGAAATCCACTCTATAATTAAAACATTTCAGTATTATATGCTTATAAAGCCTCTCAATGACAAAATAAATGAGGTCAGGTTTCAAAATGGTTTTGAAAGTATTCGTGTAATGTGATTTTACATTTACTACAGCTGACTGGTAAATAAAAGGTTTTATAAAGCAAGGATATGTTTTCTATCAGTTTTAAACAGGTGTGTTTTCTTTGGAAATACCTGTACCAAGTCAGGGTCATTACGGTTTTCCCAGTTTTCCGGTTGTTGACAGATTTTGTCTGTTTTCTGTATATACTTATGAGTTTTGTCTTTCCCTTTGGAAGATTGTTCGGAGTTCGGTAATTTTGTTATTACCCTTATATAGAAACGTTTTCCCCGAATTATAATAACATCAGCTGAACCTAACCGCTAGCTTTATTGTCATTTGGTTCTGTTTTGATCCAATTTCAGAAGATTGAAGACATTTTTTTAGAAAAGAACTCTTTTGTTTCTATAATTATATTAGTCTTTGTTCCATAAATAGATACAATATTTTAATTCATTTCTTTGGAAAGTGATATGTTTATATATATATTTCATGTATGTTTGCACTATTGTGAAATTGTATATTATTTAGTGAAACGTTTCCAAAAAAATTGTGTGTGCCATGAAATGAGAAGTAGTACAAGTTATTCAATATTATTGACTGCTTCACACTATACATGTTTATACCATCATCAATATTCTAAAATCAGAAATTTACATTGTCAATATTCAAAAAGTAAACTTTGTAGTTGATGTAAGTCTAACATACTTGTTTTTACTGTATTATGATTGAAATCTATTCTATAAAGCAAAGGGAATATGTAATGAGAGATAAAAGGCGAAGTGGAAATTGATCCATGTATTGTGGAGTTTACTGTTTTTCGTGTTCTTTTTGCTTGCTTCATCAATTTCATGTAAATTTTTCTTTATCTTATAAATGTATACTTACGTTTTTATTCCAGAGTATAGGTAAAAATAACACTATTAACCCACAATGTTTTTATCTATATACATATATAACCAAATTCCAGAGTTAGTTTTGAAATATAATGTGGCTTATAATCGTTGTAAGCCACATTATATTTCAAAACAAACGCCTCCATTTTATAACCTGGTTCGTTGTCTTATTTGTTCTGTTTTGTACTTTTTAGTTTTTATGTCATGTTGAGTGGAACAGTATCAGTATATATTGATCCTAGAATGACTGGCGAGGAGGAATTTGGTATATCACTTAAACCACCATCCGCAAAGAAAAAGGTCGCAAAGTCCGCGAAGTCGGAAAAGTCCGAAAAGAAACCAGACGGTGAAAAAAAACAGAAAGAACCAAATATAGTAGATGGTGAGAACAAGGACCCAGTCGATGAAAGGGAAGGCATCATACAAACCGGACATCCAAAGCAAACAAAACGAATACAGGAACTCGACAGAACAAAGTTTGGAAAAATGATAAAATCATATGGTAAACGTTTTCCCCTTATAATGTTCGAGATGCTTTCGTTTAAAACCATTTTGTGACTCCATATAATTGTATCAAATATTTCAGTTCTTATGTATATTATATGTATATCATATACCTTATTTCGATGAACTCAAAGGGTCCAGGTAGCTCAATGAAGTAGGTAATTTGATTACCAAAACAACTCTTACAAGCCTATCACCAATACGGCGTGGGTTCGAGCCCGGCTTTGTAAAATTAAAAAAAAGTGCATTCGACTCGCAGCCTCAAGTGGAAAAGTTTACCAGTTGCTTGCCCATGGTCGGTGGTTCTCTCCGGGTCCTCCGACTTCTTCCACCACTCAAACTGGTTGCCATGATATAGCTGAAATATTGCTGAAAGTGGCGCTAAATCCAATAAATCAATCAATCAACCGATCGATCAACTCAATGCTCAAAATATGTTACAAATGGCTTGTATTAATTCGTGTTGATATCATATGATGTACATGACTGTTAATGACCGGTAGGAAAGCTGAGGTACCTCACCCATCCTTGAAAATAGTCGACGCTGGTTTTGCAGGATGAATCAAACACACAACTCGCCTTAGTACGACACGCAACTAAATGCATTGTGTTTTGAGAATGTCACACGCTCCTTGAACATAATAACAAACATTTTCACATGGGAACTAGATTATTACAATAAAGTTGAGGTCACAGATTATGATTACCTTGTTTGTTATCAAACTCGTCTGACACAATTATTAATGTGAACGAGTATTATGGATAATATTTTTGGATCATATTTTAGATTTTGACACATTTTTTGAAGATATACAAATAATGCTTGCATGAATCTCTCTTCATATATTAATAGAGGCTGGTGATTCGTTTGGAGAAGTTGCTTTAATCAAACGAGATGCCTATCGGAACGCAACTATCATAGCTGACGAAGATTGCGATCTGATGGTGATAGGTGAAGACCTATATGATCGCTCACTGAAGGTAAATATTATCCATATGATTAGCTGACCCTAATTTAATAATATTTGTAACATAAATACGCATTTTTCCTTTGACGTTTTTATGCAGTAATCAACTTAAAATTAGAAAACTTTAACAAACCATGGTCTAACATGAAGATCTTGATGTTATTCCATGATTTTGACGTCATATATTTGTTATTCCATGATTTTGACGTCATAGATCTGTCAATCATGTAATTTCTGTTACAAACTATATATATACCATGGATCTTACTTCGGATTCGTTGGTTTAAATAAGTTAATTCGTAAGATCCATGGTATATATAATACTTGATTTCCGTAAAGTCCCACAGATGTGAGTGAAAACAAGCACATGCAGGTTTGAGATAAAATTGTGTTCATCTTTGGTGCACTCATGATGACATTGACTAAAAAAGTTGTAAATAACTTATGATTTTACATAGCTTCAGATGTATTTTCGAAATCATTTTGCAATATGGCTATACTCCGGCTGATGTATTACGATTGTTTTGTAAGCGTTGAATGTATATATGACACCGCGTCTTTTTAACATTATATCGACATCATCTTAAATATCTACAATAGTATTTTACCATTAAATGCATACTAAAACTCCTCACAGAAACGAGTACCAAAAAACAATGCACCATAACAAAATGTCTTATCTTATGTTGATTGCATCGCGTACATTAGTCGCAATATCCTTCCTTTAAAAAGTAAAACGCTAGCAATTTTTTTATTACAAAAACTGCTTTATATTGACAGGCATTCCAAGAACAGGAGTTTGCAGCAGTTGGTAGATTCATAGAAAGTCATCCGTTCTTTTGTGATATGCCAGCAAAATTAAAAAAGCTACTAGAAATGAGTTTGCGGAAAGAGAGTTTTATTTTTGATTCTATTTTAATTCGACAAGGTGATCCAGTAACCGGTATGACGTTCTTGACAAGGTAAGTTAATCTATACAAATAACGTTTACAGTGTATGTCAGATTATGAACAATCTAATAACGTTTACAGTGTATGTCAGATTATGAACAATCTAATAACGTTTACAGTGTATGTCAGATTATGAACAATCTAATAACGTTTACAGTGTATGTCAGATTATGAACAATCTAATACCTCAAGGAAACGTCTGAAGATACCAAAGGGAGGTAATCAATGCCGTAAATCGAAGGACAGACAATACAATGGCAAAAAAAGACAAAAAGAAAAAACAATGGTCTACAAATACTACACAGAAAACTGAAGATCGAGCAACACGAATCCGACTTAAAGCCGGAGTGTATTTATGTGTATTTACTTGTGTATTCAGGTGCAGCGGAATGGTTTTCAGTTCCTGCTCCTCTAGTGACACATGTCGACTTTAATGCATGTCTACGTGAGACTAAGTTTTTTTCTTTCATTTTATTGATATTGGTTTAATTGTTGACCATCACTGTTGAAACTTTCTTTTGTTTTATTGATATTGGTTCAATTGGTGACCATCACTGTTGAAACTGTCTTTTCATTAACGGCTGTTCTAGAAGGTCGACATGTCTGTAGAAATTTATGTAGTGGAAAAGTGATCTTAGAAAATCGATCGTATATAAAAGGAATACTATCCTGACGCTAGTTAGTGCATAGCAATGTGTGCCTGGCTTGTACGATTAATAATGGACTGTAGCAATGTGTGCCTGGCTTGTACGATTAATAATGGACTGTAGCAATGTGTGCCTGACTTGTACGATTAATACTGTACTGGACTAAGTACTTTCGTTGTTCGATAGACTGTTTTCCTCCAACACTAAAAAGCTGGTCTATATGTTATTGCTACAGAATTGATAACTGTTATGTAAATCAGTCTATCCATCAAACTCATGCTTGTTATTAGAATTTAATGGAAATATTATTCATATTACATTCTGTAAAAGTGGAATTGTTCGCATGGAGAAGTATGGTTCTTACCTTGGGCTTGACTATAATGCGCCAAAATAATCCCCACTCGAATGGTTTGTAAAGAACAAATTGCAAAATGTTCCACCTATACCTGTACGATGTTCCGTCCTAGTATATATCTGTTCTGACTGTATTGTATCATTTGTCGTTCAGTTTATAACTATTTTCTTGATAAAGTGTCCTTGTAGAAGTATTATAGTTTATTAATTATAATTTATATAACTACATGTAGTACATTTGCTGTCATTTGATTTATGTTTTTAATGTATTTGTATTGAGAGGGACTAGCAAGTTGTAAAAAGTTGTGCCTGGTTCATTTGCATAAATAATGACTATAAAATCATTGTAACTTTCAAACAATTACGATTCAGATTTTATAATATAAAAAAAAATATTATAGCAACAATGTGATTTATGCAATTGATATTAATAATTGAATTCGGATTGACCAAACATATTAACAAACGTTTATCTATCATATTACTCGACATTTAATTGGTCAATTCCCTTTCTGAATGTAATTTTCTTTAATTTTCAGTGGACAGGCTAATATCATAGTAGAGCCACACAAACACCCTAAACAGTACCCACAGCTCTGGCCGTTTGAGGCAGGAATAGATATTTACTCCATCGAATTCGAATTTCTAAGGTATGCTAATATGCACATATGTATTCTGTTACAGGACAAAATCACAACATTAGGGGGGAAAGTAACATAAAGAAAAACTAAGATTTGTAAATGTTTACTCATTCTTTTATGACAATCACACAACTTTGAAATATAACAGGGAGAAGTTGTAAATATATTGTACTTTTAGATTGCCGAACATTTTCTATTTCGTTTTTGCGTTATTTAAGTTCTGTAAGTAAACCCTAGAGAAAACCGAAGGAGCAATCACGAATGTATAATGCCTTTTGCAACATTGGTCACACAAGACACAGACCGAAGATAAACATACACAGAGTCAATAAAAAAAACTAAACAAAACAAAAACAAAACAAATTAAAACAAAGCATAAAAAAACAAACAAACAAACACAAAGAAAAATAAACACAACACAACGCTGAAAACTAAAAAAGATCAATAACACAGATCCACAAAAAACTGGGGCTAATGCATATGCTCGCGAAGGGTAAGCAGTTCTTGCTTCTAAGAGTGGGTATATCTACTTCTAAGAGTGGGTATATCTACATAGTTTTCTAGTTAATGTTATGAACCTCAAATTCCTTGATACATCTTAAGTTACATTTTTCCCTCATACACCATATTTCCTTTCCATAGAAAATACATATTTATAAAAAATTTCCATAGGGAGATAATGCAGTTATCTTCTGCCAATAGGTATTTAAGACTTCACAATATGCCGTACATTAGACGTGTTTTGTTATCTATAATTGTCTTTTCATGTCCATTGTATGGTTTATCCATGCATTGATTGAGAAACAAGACTAAGACCCGGACATGTACCCAGGTGCTCCGGAAAAGTAGGTAGTTCCTGCTCAATTAATGACACCCGTCCTGTTATTGTTAAAAAAACCACACGAACATCAAATGATATCGAAAACGTGCAGGACACCATTCTAATCATGAGTTTATTGTATTATTTATCATGCATAACGTTTATTAGGAATAGAAGACATCAAAAGTAAGTACGGGAGGAGTGTGGTGAATTTGGAATATATATTTGGTGTACATATATATATTACAATTGATCCCCATCGTGGTATTGTAGATTCATGTATATATGTATTTTCCTAATCCCAGATTATCTTATCATTTTATTTTTATTTTGGTATCAGGAAATAGTTTAGATACTTATTTTAATATTATTTTTTTTATTTTTTTTTTATTAAATTAGTATAAATAATATCGTAGAGTCAGTATTTGATGTTGGACCCACTTTTCCATGTCGTAAGCGGTATCTGAATGTCTCTCACAATAAAACAACGATCACCTGTACTACATATGATCACATATCGTATGGTTTTCAAAAGTATACCGATATGCCAAAATTACCCTATATATATATATAAAACGCACTTTCTTTAAAAATATTTTTCTCAACAGTTATTTCTTGTCCAATTGAAGTTGAATTAAAAGCATCAAACGTAAAATATTCTACAGTTTTACCTTTTAATTTCAATAAAATTCAACATCGTATATCATACAAATATTCCTGAGATAAGCACATAATTGAATGTCTGATGTCACAGTTTGCTATGTTTTAATAGTGAAGAATGAAGTGGAGATTTTCAATTTGAGTTGAACTTATTCATATTTTTAAATTATAAGAACTAAAGTGATGTGAAAATTGCTGGAATATTCTGATTTTAATTTTTTTTTCTTTTTTTTTTTTCATTTAAATTGAGCAAGAAAACAGATCTTGATAACTTGTTTTTAAGAAAGTGTGTCTTGATATAATATATAAGGTAATTTTGGCATGATAATGTGTACATAATTTCTAAATTGAACTGATATTTAGATACTAATGAACGTATATTCGCTTTATTTG
The DNA here is from genome assembly GCA_002080005.1 of Gigantidas platifrons. Lineage (NCBI taxonomy): Eukaryota > Metazoa > Mollusca > Bivalvia > Mytilida > Modiolidae > Gigantidas > Gigantidas platifrons. Next base: position 769,179 of record MJUT01016830.1, read on the forward strand.
AATGGTTATTAATGTAAAAAAAAGTTCCACACATTAGTATTTCAGTTTTACTATATATGTAGTGTCACTTCCCTTTACTTTTATTTAGCTACATATTGCATGTATTTGTTTGACAAAAGTCACTTGGCGCTATTGATTAAATATTGTTACTTTGAGAAGTACGGGGGTCTAATAAAACTCTTATCATTAAATAACGGTATTACTAGAATCTACATATATATTTGCCATATAGATGTAATTGGTTTTCTTAACTCGTTAAAAAAATTTAAAAAGCTATTGCAATAGTCAGGGGGATTAGGGTTATGGTGTTTAACGCCACTTTCAACAATATTTCAGATATATTGGTGGAGAAACCGGGGTATCTGTTAATTTCACCTACCTGCCGTAAGTAACTGACAAATTTTATCACATAATGTTGTATCGAGTACACCTCGCCATGAGCAGGATTTGAACTCCCAACGTTAGTGGTGATTGGCACTTATTTGCAATAATCAGTTTGATCTGTAGAGGGGTTGTTTATGAAATGTAAGCATATAAATATAATCATCATGTGCCTGTGATAAAATTATGATGGCGTCCATTAATTGAGACAGTTTGATCAAATACCTAGTATCACTCCTTATAGTCATGGCAACATTTTGATCTTAAGCTGTAATAAATTAACAAACTAAAGAAATTTATGGTGATAGAATTAAGTACATGTCGAATGTTGTTTGTAGAGAGCCTCGTCGACAAGCCATTCTAAGAAAGTATGAAGATCCGTCTGTATGGGAAACAAAGTCGGAAGATGTGGTTATTCGAAGGACGGAGGGATATGCAGCAATGGAGAAGAGGATGAAAGAGAGACATATTGATCTGTGTAGTGTAAATTCCGGTGAGGTCATAGGCGACACCGAAATATTAATGAATCTAAGTACATATCTTTATACCATTAAATGTACCGCAAATACAGAAGTGTTTATTTTAGACACGAAGAACTTTGAAAGACTGGTAGGAAAGAAAAACATGAATACATTGGATGTTATAAGGGAATATGTCAAGTCAAAACTTAAAACACGAATAGAGATGCAGAATGGACATCTAGTACCGTTGCTGCCTTATTTACATTTTAAGCTAACTGAGCAAACTCTACCAGTGGAAAAGCCGCTTCCACCATTAAAAATATCAAAACAGTTACCTGACAAAGAATATCAAACTAAGCAATTATTAAATCTATTTAAAGAAGGAAAAGCGGTTTTAGTTGAACCATTGGTTCCGGGAGTACATTATTATAAAGAACTCATGTTAGAAAAGGCTAAAGCCCGAGAAAGAAATAGAAGCAACGATGAAATGACAGCTACAGCAAATATTAGAGCTATGAAACGAAATCCTCGAAAACAACCAAGGAGCTTAATGGCCATTCGAGAATCTTTACGGGAAATGATGGAGGCCGAAGTGATACAAATGGATACACAGAAATCAAAACGAAAACTAAAACGAATGAAGAAACATCAACCTATGCATACTTTACCTAGTGAGCAGCCTTCGTCAGATAACCCAACAGTATCGTCTATTGTGAGCATATCAAACGATGTCAAAGGGAAAAAGTTGAAGTTGAAGAGGAAAAGTGATAAACTAGAGACTGCCAACAAACATGAATCATCTGACGTTCCTGCTGACAGCAATAACAATAATATTGCGAAAACAACTCCCAGGAAATCACCCCCTCCGCAAGGTGAAGTAATGAAGGACCAAGCTGCTGTTTCCCCTAAACAACCCGAGGTGAATTTTGATTCAAAAAGAAAATACGGTAAACCTGTTCTTGTTACAGAAATGAAGCGTAGTGAACTGGATTTGCCTGCAATTCACGAAGAAAATACCGAAGAAGAAATTCAAATTCACAATCCAATCACCAAAAAGTCCCCAAAACGAGAATCGCCGAAGATCAATAAATCACGCGACGTAAATAATACTCAAAATTCTATTGTTCGAGAAACCAAAGAAGACTTTGAAATACTATCTCATAGATTAGAAAATATTGACACTGTGATGGGTTTGGAAAAGCAGTCAGAAGAAGAAAAACGTCTAATACTACCGCCATTACAATCAGCAAGGGAAAATAAAAGTACGTCGAATGACCGAGGTAGTGAAGAGGAAAGCGAGAAATGGAATACCGCTATGAAATTTGTTAATAAACGAATACAAAATCGATTGGCTACCACCTCGTTGGCTGATGCTCCTGATACGTATGATTTTGAGTCAAGTGAACCAACATTGAGACTTTTAGAAAGTAGAATACAAGCATTTCATATTAAATATGGTGGAAAAGCTAGGAAAACCATGAAGTTACCAAAATTGGCACGATTTGATACTCCCGTAAGTATTGTTTTACATATTCTTTTCATACATTGTATATGTCTTATTAATTACGAACACAAATGCCCGTAAGTTATTTTCACACATTATTATAAACGCCTCACACGATTGAATATTTCTACACCAGTTTTCCTTGTGATTATTCATTTCTTTGGTTCATGTTAGTATGAAATACCTTCTTAATCTTCAGGACTCAAAGAATTGTATGCATCGTGGAAGTAATAGGTGATTGAATTGATTGCTTAATGTTTAACACCAATTTTGTCAATATTCCAGTGATGTCGTGGGAGAAACGGCTCATAACATCTGCAGGTCTTTACACCCCTCCGTTTGTTGTAAGATGATTCATGTCTTATTTACGTTATTTGTGTTTATTGTGTATTGTGGTGTCTAACACGCATTGACTATATAAATAACATGAGGAGTGTCTTATAAGAGGTTTGTGATGGGATCCCGTGTTTTTTTGTTTTTTCTATGTTGTGTTGTGTTTGTTTGTTTTGTCTGTCTTTGTCCTGTGTCTTGTGTATCTAATGTTGTCAGTGTCTCTGGATTGTCCATTCAGTTTTGTCTAACGTTTATTTGTCCTGTGTCTTGTGTACCTAATGTTGTCAGGGTCTCTGGATTGTTAGTTCTTGATTGCCCCTTCAATTTGCTCAAAGTTTATTTAATACAACTTCAGTTTTGATGTTACCAATGATACATGTATGATTTTCCCTATTGGACAGATGATGAATGTCTACATACCGTTTTCTGCTATGACGGTTACTATTTTTTTACGATTTTTACAGAATTAGTAATATCTAATTAATATATTTTGCTTATGTCTGATATTTTCTTTAAATCTTGTTATTACAATATTAACAGAGAGAAGAACCTACGTTACCGTTACCAGGAGCTAAAGTATGGGTGAAGAAACGTTCATGTCAGTTTGCTACCAATAAAGTCCGGGTCAAAGATCATGCCCATATTCGGCATCACGTGGTTCCGGAAATTCCCGAGTTTGATCAAATACACCGAACAAAACAAGTGATGTCAATCTTAATGGAGAATGTGACGCCAAAGAATGAAATGTTTACATGAACATAATGTTTATAGACCAAATAGTTAGGGGTTGTAAATACCGAGTATGTGAAGTACCGAACTGCAGCTGAATTTGTCCGTCCATCGTAAGATCAGCAAATATTGTATTGAAATGTAATATGTGAAAATGTATCTTAGCAATTGTTCAAACTGTCACAAAACAGATTTATGTCATCAAACCGATATCTGATATCCTAAGTTAACTAGCATTTTATCGTGTAGCTAATCAAGAGCATATCGCCCCTCTTTCGTGATAGTCGTAGGATTTTATTGAAGATCCCTACTTCATTAAAACTAACATAGAGAAAGTGAACGAACATTAATTTAACGGGGAAATACATTCGTGCGATAGGTATTGTTATTCTTTACATAAATTGTAAGGATATATAAAAAAGCAGCAATTTTTCCGTTAGTGTAGTATTATTTTTTTACTTTAAGATATATGGGTGTGTGTGGGGGGGGAGGGGGGGGAAAATTGTATTGAGCATTGTTGACTTAATCAACAAGCACATTCTGTGATAATATTATTTAGCATTGTTGACTTAATCAACAGGGACCTTCTGTGATAATATTATTTAGCATTGTTGACTTAATCAACAGGGACCTTCTGTGGTGATATTATTTAGCATTGTTGACTTAATCAACAGGGACCTTCTGTGATAATATTATTTAACATGGTATAGTATGTTTCATCTAACTGATTCTTTTTTCATTTCTAAACCGATTTTGTTTTTGTTCGTCTTGTGTACCCTATGTTGCCCGTTTCTCTGTATTGTCCATTTTTGCTTGCCACTTCGGTATTCTCTAAGGTTTAGTTTCAAACAAATGAGAATTTGCAAGAATGAATTCGTAATTATCACTTAGTATTATTTTTAGCAACTCAATTATTTGAGAGCATGCATTTTTTTTACAACTGTTCAATCCATCTCAGCTGTTATCTTCACAGTAAGTAATTTCGCATACATTGTGTGATTTATTTATTTTTTTTGTTAACTATAGTCGTTTCAAGAGGGAAAGATGTGTTATAAAAAGTAAATTTCACATTTTAGAAAATTAGGAGAGAGAAACTCGAAAACAATAGCTTAAAAATTGTTTGATTTATAATTTTGCGAATAACTCTGAGAATTAATGAAATGAAGGAGCATTTGATAGTTGAAACATACTTTAACTAATCAGGTCTTTGTATTTGGTGCTGATATAAAGCTAACTTATTTAAGTAAGGAGTATGTTTTGTTATTAATTTTATAACAAACCAAATAAAGTTTTAAAACAAATTGAGTTGATTGTTTGAGTATAACATATTATGTCTGACATAGTTACCTTGGTTTTTGTTCGTGTGTGATTCGCTTGCTCAATCTTCAGTTGCTGTATAGTGTTTTGTAGATCATTGTTTGCTTTTTTTTTTCTTTTGGCCATTATATTTTCGGTCCTTCTACGATTGACGGCTTCTGATGACCTGTTTCGAACTTTTCGTCATTTTACTATGGCCAAAAGATAATATCCTGCCCAAAATATGATACTATAAGCAAACACTGACAAAATGTATACAAATTGCAAAGAAACATTACCAAAGATTCGTATACCACTGTGTTTTTCTTGGGTGTATATCATGTGTCTTTGCTTCTGTTCATTATGTCCTTATACCCTCATTGCAGTTGTGTTGAAATCAGATCTTTCAATCCAGACAAAAAAAATATCAGCAGTGTACACGGCCCCCAATCGCTCTAAATCATATCCAAACGATATGAATAAAAATTGTTTAGGATGAACTTCCGGATATGACGAGGAGGACTTAAGGCAGGATCATACAAAAAGGTAAGTCGAGGATTTTCTCCAAATAAACCTTTTTCTAAAAATCAAAGAATGTCATTCAACCTTTTTATAATTTGTCTTTATCTACTGAAAGTTTGCTGGTTGTCTTTTACGTTAATTCGTCAGTAGAACTGTTTTCCCGCAAACATCTATTGGGTTCTGAGATTTTTTATTCAATCAATGATAGATTTCACATATAAAACCACGCTTTCTTGTCATTTCTTTAGCTGGATCGACTGAAAATCACCCCTGGTTTTTATCACGCCCCTCCACAATAAACAGAATTGCTCCTTAAAACGGCAAATTATTGACATGATATGATTTAGATGTACTAACTGTGACTTGGAGGAACTTGATGAGCCTTGGATGTTTACGGGAAAAAAGTTCTACCGACGAATTAACGTAAATGACAACCAGCAAACTTTCAGCAGATAAAGACAAATTATAAAAGGGTCGAATGACATTCTTTGATTTTTAGAAAAAGGTTTATTTTGCAGAAAATACTCGACTTACATTTTTGTATGATCCTGCCTTAGGTCCTCCTCTAAACAATTTTTATTCATATCATTTGGATATGATTTAGAGCGATTGGGGGCCGTGGTGAAGTAAAAACAAATTCAAAAGGACGTGTGTAAGGAGGTGCATTGAAAGTGAATGTTTCACTGACATCATACATGACTTGTCAGATGACGTGCTGATTTTAAATCGATGCATAGTTAAACAAAAGATGCAAATGTATGTGGTTCATTGGGAACGGGTTAGAAAGATATAAAAGTACATAAACACCATTATACCAGGGTTATACATGCTTGGATGTAAAAATCGACACTGAAGATGCTGTTTCAGAGATTTAATTTAAAGCGTACTTTTGTATCCCACTATTTGTATCCAAATATTTAAAAATCATTAGTATATTATTTAAATGATGCTGAATTTAATTTACACAACTACAATTGAAGACAAATAGCCCAGGCACAGCAAAGAAAATAATGCATACTTTTGAAATAAACTAATTACGACCTCGTTTCTACAGAAATCCAACAAGTCATGACATAAGTATAAAAATATTATGAAAAGGGAGATAACCTAAATGAAATGCATGTAATTTATTTACATAAATATAACAACATCCTAAATGTTCGTCTGAAGGTCTATTTAAAATTCCATTTAATCTCTTCCTCTTCGCCAACCTCATATTGTGGTAACAGGTTGTACGCTGGCCTCCGGGTGTTAGAGGATAGTAGTTTCAGTGTATAGCGTGTTAGCAGAACTGACAAGATCAATGTTACCATTATTCTGAAAATACATAACATTAACAGGAGGTTAGGATTATGGTGTTTAATGCCACTTTCAACAATATTTTAGCTATATCGTGGTGGTCAGTTTTACTAATGGATGGAACCGGGGGTACCCAGAGAAAATCACCGACCTGTCGCAAGTCACTGCAACCTTTATCACATAAAGTTGTATCGAGTACACCTCACCATGAGCAGGACTCAAACTCATAACTTTAGTGGTGATAAGCACTGATTGCACAAGTAGTTGTAAATCCAACTACCATACGATCACGATTACGACGACCCCCTATAGCATTAACACATTGATGGAAACTACTGTATGTTATTGTACCTCACTTATTATACACCTCAGATGTCTGACATCACATTAGGTACGCTAAAAGTCATAAAACTGGAATACATATAATTTAATGTCTTAAAGATAACAAAAATGACATGACGAACAGGATAGCCAACATCGGTTGACGCTACCTATGACTAACAGGATAGCCAACATC
>MJUT01016830.1:811459-830595 GCA_002080005.1 Gigantidas platifrons
GTCATTTGTGACACAGGATTGTGATACAAACGGAACATATCCCTGGTCATTTGTGACACAGGATTATGATACAAACGGAACATATCCCTGGTCATTTGTGACACAGATATTTCGTAACAATGAACCACGTCATGATAGTGACTGTAAAACGTTTGAAGTCATGACTCGTAACAATTATGGCAATGTTGACTAGTTCTGCTCATTTTACATGTTTTAAAGAATTTGTAATTCTGTTGAATTTCAGGTTTATCGCCATGGAGATAGGTCACCAGTTGTTATATTTCCAAATGATACAAATAAAGCAGATAAATGGCCTAATGGACTAGGATGGTTGACGATGGTAAGAAATAATTTTCACGGTATACTCAGTAATGGTACAATTGTAATTAGACTGACATAAATAACTAATATGTACACACTCAGTGTCTATCATCATTAAGATCTGTAAGTTTCACTGTCACGAGGTGTACTCAATTCTACCCAATGTAATAATGGGGAAATTTAAACGTAGATATCTACTTTAGTGCGCACGACGCGTTTCTGAAATAACCATTATCAGGTACGCTCAAAATCAAAAGATTGGAAAACCAAACAATTTAAAGTTTTGGGAGCCTAAACAGGATTGAAGTTGAAGGTTTTCTCATGGTTCTACGGTTTTGTCCACATATAAACGATTGAAGTTGAAGGTTTTCTCATGGTTCTACGGTTTTGTCCACATATAAACAGGATTGAAGTTTAAGGTTTTCTCATGGTTCTACGGTTTTGTCCACATATAAACAGGATTGAAGTTGAAGGTTTTCTCATGGTTCTATGGTTTTGTCCACATATAAACAGGATTGAAGTTGAAGGTTTTCTCATGGTTCTACGGTTTTGTCCACATATAAACAGGATTGAAGTTGAAGGCTTTCTCATGGTTCTACGGTTTTGTCCACATATAAACAGGATTGAAGTTGAAGGTTTTCTCATGGTTCTATGGTTTTGTCCACATATAAACAGGATTGAAATTGAAGGTTTTCTCATGGTTCTACGGTTTTGTCCACATATAAAACTGACGACTACCGGTATGATATAATTGGAATGCTACAAATAGTCTTGTTAACAATTAAAGCCATGGTCCTAGACCTTTTGTCATACTAAGGAAACAACCAGAACCATTTAACTTTGGGGAGGAGGCCCTATGTTTTGTTTTTTTTTTTATTTATGTTGCCAAATAGTTAGGAAAAAAATGTAATTGATCTGTACCAGAAAAAAATTAATAATAATGTTTCAACTAATCAGTTTTGCTAAAATTTGAAAAAAAAAAAAAAAAATTTGCTGTCCACAGCAATTTAATTGAAATTGTTAAGTCTATAAAGAGTCTAATTCTTAGCGATCATTTTTACCATATTTGTATGGTTCCAGGAAGTTCTGACAATTTTGCATTAAACAGAAAACATAAAGAAGAAGTTTAAAAATCCAAACATTTCAGAACATCTGGATATGCAGCTGAGCTAATCATATTATTGTAACCATTTGCTGATAGATACTTAAAAAAAAGGAATTGAAATTAGAAGTATGTTAAATTTCTAATGTGGAATAAAACATGCAAACATATTTTTGGGTAACATATTTCATGCTGTGCTATTTTGGACTGTAAATATAAACAGTTACAGTGGAACTTATGCAATCCGACACCTGAGTTTTCCGAGATCCTGTGACATCCGACAAAAATGTATGGTCCCAAAGTATATCTGTTCACTAATAATAAAACCTGAGTATTCTGACATCCTGTACAATCTGACACATTTCCCTGGTCCCATGGTTTGTCAGATAAGACAGGTTCCACGGTATATATTTGATACCCACATTTATAAGATATTACTAGAATACATTATATTTTTCAGGAAGGTATGATGATGCATTACAACTTCGGTCAGTGGTTGAGAAAGAAATATGATGGCTTTATAAACAGTTCATACATACATACAGAAGTAAGCTTTATATGTAGTGAATTTGACTAATGCAAGAAATATACAATATAATACGTCTGAAAATATCAAATTTATTTAAATAAGCTTTAGAAACAGATAGAAAAGCACCTTTTCTGGGTTATTTCACAGTGAGTGCAAATAAATGTTATTATTATAAACAATGTACATGTATGTCTAATAGGTTTATCCGACAACAAGCCTCGAAATGAAAATTAGAATTTACTGGTCCAAATCAAATTCTTGAATTTATTTTTATATATTTCTATTCTAAAATAAAAACTGAAAAATTTACTGGTCAGAACAAAGTTTTACTGGTCTTGGGCCAGAGGACCGGTCCTCATCATGTGAGGACTGCTACAATGTAAAAGAGTTCAAAACAACTTTCAAATTTTACTGAAAAGAGCAACAAAGCAAAGAGTTCAAAACAACTGTCAAATTTTACTGAAAAGAGCAACAAAGCATGATAAAAACATACTGTCTATGATTTCTATATGTAATAATGTGATGTTATATTCACGTCACTGACGTCATCTTGACATACACTTGATCAATATACTATATCTTAATATGTTTGACTCAAAATGGACTTCTTATCGCATCTTTCATCAAAGGGGACACCTTTCATGTGACATTGCTCTGAGAAATCCATTCTCACCAAAACAAGTCAATGATAGTACACATATATGTACTTACAGGGCTTTCAATATTTTCAAGTGTACCTGTACTTCATTATTTAGAGGTGGTACTTTTATTAAAATTTTAACAATTTTCATGCACTCTTTTAAATCAGGAGGTACCAAAGATCATTTGAGGCATGTAAAAGTACCTGGTACCACCTCTTACTGAAAGGCCTGTTTATAATATTTATCAAATTACATTTAAGTGTTTCTAATCTGAATCTATATCACAATATAACTGACATATTGTTGAAAGTGGCATTAAACACCATAAACCAAGGGCCCGGGTGGCTCAATGAATTAGGTCGTTGGATTACCGAACAACTCATAAAAGCCTATCACCAATACAGCGTGGGTTCGCACCCGTCTTTGTAAATTACAAAAAAGGGTGCACTCGACTTGCATTCGCAAGTGATAAAGTTTACCAGTTGCTTGCCCATGGTCGGTGGTTCTCTCCGGGTACTCTGGCTTCTTCCACCACTAAAACTGGTCATTATATAGCTGAAATATTGCTGAAAGTGGCATTAAACACCAAAAAATCAATCAATCTACCAGAAACCAAAGCTGCATCTATATCCTGTAGACATTTGTCATGTGGAGCCTTCAATCAAATACAAATGTATGAGAATAGTAGCTTTATGATTGTTATATACAATGACTTTGTCCTCAGTTCCATTTTTCTTCATCATCAACAGTTTATTTATTCCCTTCCAGCTGACATAATAAAAACATAAATATCTAATTTAGTTTTTAATAACTTTCATCAGGTACACCCAAAATTTAAAGATTAGAAAGCTGAATTATTTAAAAATCATTGGGAGCAAGAACTATAGCTTCCTGAACCAGTTTTACTGTCAGATTGTATTTATAAATGTGTGTCCTCTTTCTACAGATAGAAGTAGCCAGCTCTAATGAAGATCGATGTTTAATGAGTGCCTATTGTAATTTGGCAGGATTGTATCCACCGACTGATAACCAGGTGTGGAATCCAAATCTAACACATTGGCAACCAGTACCAGTTCATACCAGACCAAAGAAAGAAGATAATGTAAGACTGTAGAAAACAGTTAAAAATTAAATTAACTCCTAAATACTGGACACATTTATATAACACACATAAAATATATGTAACGGAACATGCACAAGGTGAAAATAAAATTCTTCCATATAAAGTACACTTTTTAATGATATCAGCTGAAGATATATTATTTCCTCATTATTTCTTTAAATTTTCTTCTAATATAGGAAACTGTCATATAGAATCAAGTGAATATGGTTTTAATTATCATTTCTTGTTAAAGTCTAGCATCAGAAGGCTACAACCATGTATCTGGTATTAGTTTAAGCATATTTTTTTAATTAAACATAACATTACAATATTTAACTATATATAATACATATTACAAAGTAATTATGGTTGGTTGGTTTTGTTTATGGTGTCTAATGCCACTTTCAACAAAGTAATTAATAGGATTGGGAAAAAAGTTGCTGGAACTTATATCCTCGTGTATTGTGTTTTCGACCTACTAACATATTTTCAGTGATTTCTCTTGTATCTAGTTGAAACCTTTTATTCTAGAGTTAGTAAGTTCTCTTGTGCATAATATCATATTAGTAAAATAAAATTTGCTCATAAGTTAGTTTTAATTCGAGTTCAGAATATCTACGACGCACTTGTTTACAAAAAAAATGACGTCTTGTGTTTTCGACCTATCTAATAAACCGACTCAAACTTGGTAAGGATGAGATGTACAAATCCGGAATTGCTTGTGATTTGATGCCAATATTTATTGCATACGATTTTATATGAAACTTATTTATTTTTTCATAAAAGGGGAGGAATAAATAACTAAATGCTATAAATAACGTAATCAAGGTTTTATTTTATCTTCACAACATCCACATCAACTCTTCCTGAAACTCGATCTAACAGTGTTGACTATATAGGGATTGCATACACTTTAGAAGCTTTGTACACTCCCATATTCTTATTTAGAATCTTCGATAATGCAGTGTGTAGAGATGTTGGGAATATTCGTCTATAATCCCCCCTCCTAGATTGCTGTTTCTAAGATAAAAAAAAATAATAATACCAAGTAAAACCTGTAAGGATCATCCAATTTTCCGTATCTAAAATATATTTTTGTATGACTTCTGACCGCATGACAATTACATGACTGAATAACAGAGAGTTGAACTAGACATAATTAATAACATCAACCATTATTCTTGGATAGTTATTGATCTTGATAAGATTCTTTCAGAAGAAAGAAAAGGCAATAGTGAAACTTGCAAAAATACACTATCAAATGAAAACAATGTTTGTACTTATATCTACTAGCTTTATTTTCAGCATCGTTGCCACCCGTGTTTCTGTTTGTTGTTATATCTAAGTTTAGCAGCCGACCATGATGTCACGATGTCATGCGCTAAATATAGGAAGTAAATAAACATTAGGACGAAAACATAAGACGGTCGAAAACATGATACAAGGCGATATTAATCCCTATCCCTAGGAATAAAGTTCATTTATAATATAATATAAATCTCTAAGGGGAGAAACATATAGAACTAAATAATAATGTTTTGATATAAACTACAGATGAAGGTGTGATAAGATAATGTCTTGTATTTCTGCACCCCAAACAATCAAGTTTTTTTAGAGAAAAAATGGAAAGCAATTTTGCTCATGTTTCAATAATAGAAGTGGTATATATTGAATATATAAGACTTTGTGTGTGTGTGTTATATTTAGTTAGCAAAGTTAAAAAAAAAAAAAACTTAAGATAAAATAATACTGACCTTAAATATACATTGTATTTCTATTTGACTTTGTATATGCAATTAATATTTATCTATACTGATTTATTTCTGATCTAATAAAACATATATTGCAAAAAAAAAAGTCTGGTATTTTTATTTACAGGTGATAAACATGGGAGAGAACTGTCCCAGATACACACAACTTTACCAAGAGACATTAAACTCTCCTGAAATAAAACAAGAAGAAATCAAAAATAAAGTAAGAATTCAAATGTTTTTTTTTTTTAAAGTTCTGCGACTTTATGAAGAAGGTCAGTAGTTTTCTCTGGTTTCTTCCCCTTATTAAACTGATCGCCATGTTATATATTGAATAACTGCAGTTATAAAGGTTGAAGCATTATCGCCAGTATCACAATAAGTTTGATAGAATGAGCTGTGATACTAATGATAATGTACAATGAATCTGATGTCAAACCTGTCATATGTGACCTTTTACATATGGTGACATAAGAGAGGTGGTCGCTTAATACAGGTTTAATTGATATGAAATGCACTGCGAAGGGAAATAAAAATTTAGGTCACATAATACAAGTTATTGCTTAATAGAGGTGGTCATTAAAGCAGGTTTGACTGTAACATCATAATGTTTGTTGACATCACATTGACTGATAATTTTCATTCAGTATTAGAGTAAGTTTGTTGACATCACATTGACTGATAATTTTCAGTATTAGAGTTTATTAAATGATATTAAGGAAGGAATTTCGCTTTTTTCTGATTGGCCTAAACAGCATTTTCTCAACTCAACCTCAGAGAGAGTACATCTCGCGTGAGGTATATTCGGGCTTGCCCACCGACCAACCAAAGCCAAGATGTCAAGTTGTGTCGACCAATCAAATGGCTTCTTACTCATTCATAAAATTTCAAAATTTTCAAAAAATTTCAAAATTATATATATTTTTTTAAGTTCAAAATTTCAAAAAGATTCAAAATTTTCATAAAATTTCAAAAATTTCATAAGATTTAAAAAAAAATTCAATAAATTTCTAATTGATAAAACAATTATTAAGTTTCAAAAATTCCTTATTATTTAATAAAGCAGTTATTGACTTTTAATTTCAGTCTACTCATGACTATACGGACCTGGTCAATGATTGATTAACCTCGGTCCTTGGCCTCGGTCAATAAATCATTGATCGTGTCCTTATTGTAATATATTGGGATTGGTTAACTTTCCTTTATATATGAAAGCTTAGATTTTTATTACAAATTGGATTCATCAGTAAATTATGTCCAAGTATTTAATTTAATCTTCATAGAAGAAATTATTTTAGTCTGATAATTAACAATAATTATCAGTAGTATTTCGAAATAAGTAGAAATCTTTTTATCTTAAGTATAAATTCATTTTAACATGATCGATAAAATTGGAAGTTGTTTAGCGCTAAATTTTGAACTGGGACAAGCATTACTTCAGATCAATTTTTCGTAGTTTTGCATCATGACACAATGTCTAATGATTATATCTGGTATATGGGGGAATTCAGCTACTTATATCTCTCATAATGTTGAGATTCAGCCAATATTGACTGAGAAATTGACGGAATTCCATTGTTTACATTCTTACAAACTTCATTTTGGCAGCAAAATATTCACCAGCGATCGTACTTCCGGTTTATAGTTCGTCTTCATTTTGTCATTTTTGGGGTGTATTTTACATTTTTAAAGCTAACAAAGTATTCAGAACATTGGTTGGCCTTCCAGAATCGTATTTATAAATATGTTTGTTGGTTAATTTTATATTTATGTGCATTTGCCAAGAACTATGTTTCGATGCGGACTAATTTTACTGACGTTGTCACGTCCTTGACAAAAAGATGAAAAGTATTTTTGTCAGTTCACGTCATAAAGTTTAAGAACCCGAGAAAATTTGAATATAAGATTTTTTATTAAATATTATCTGTTTTCCACCTTGGCTGACAAGGGAAATATGAATTATTTCGATGTATTAAGGGGAAATAGTCAGTTGTCAGCCAAGTATGAATTTGTCAGGCACCTGTCAGCCAGAATGACAAGCGCTGATTGGTCAGAGAAGGGTATAAATACAGCGCAAATTCAGAAGATGGCAGATCGCATCCCAGTCTTGGTACTGGACACATCAAGACCCAAAAGCAGATAATATAGCTAAATACCAATTATAACAACAAGAGACATCTTTATAAGTTTAGGTACATCTACAAGTAAATTTATAAGGAAACGAACCAATAATGGAAACAATATATATTTAAAACAATATTTCCATCACTTTAAAGAATAATTAAGTCTATCGTTTCAAACTTATTCTGCAAAATCAAGATGGCGATTATTTATATTTACTTCCGTTTCGGACTTTTTATTAAAGATCATAAAGTCATTACTGTTCAAGAATACAACATTACGAAGAGCTTTTAAAGATTTATATGGAATAGTAAAATATATTTTTATGTCATATGATGCGATCTCCCACCACACTGATGCCCCAATTTGCTTACTAGTATTTGGAATTTTTGGATAATCATTTGGAACACAACTATTAATCAAGTTTTACAACGGAAGGCCAACATCCTACTTGTTTATTTCGTTATTATTATTGTTATTATATAAGCTTATGCTGTAGAAATTTAGTATTACTGATGAACATCAACAGAAATGAATACAACATTTTACAGACAATATTTGTAGTCTTTATCGCCTTTACATGTATTTAAATGGACAACAAACCACTCGACCGTCTATTACAAACTGGTGTCAGAATATGGGGATTTACGAAAATAAAATAAATCCTAGTATACGAGCTCATTTCCTGTAAGATGAAATACATGTACATGTACATAGAACTTCTTAACCGATATTGCCGTATTTGCATTAAAGGACCTTCGTGTGGTGGAAATTATAAACTGTACATAACGTTAATTTAGGTAGCAGAACTATTTGATCTTGTTAGCATTACGATGTCAGATTCACCCGATACAGAAGTAGCATTTAGAAATCCAGACAACATGGAAGATACTGGAGCTCAAGGAGATGATGATCGATTTGACGACACTGTAGAAGACCATGGAACATACAGATGAGATCGTGGAGAAGGAGACGTTCCAGATATTGGGATGGGTGCCCTGGGATTTAACAGAATGGATATGGATGGGAATGGCAGAGACTATCCGACAGGATCTTCTTACAGAATAGCAATTAAACCAGAGTCATACGACGGAGTAGAAGACTGGGAAGAATACATATCTCACTTTGATATATGTGCTGAACTTGGAAAATGGCGAGACCAAGACAAGGTTTTGGCTTTAGCAGCTGCATTGAAGGGTCCAGCAAGAACCTTTTATATTAGTTTGTCACAGACAGAGAAACGTTCATATCATATACTAGTCCAAAGATTAGGACAGAGGTTCGGGAGCACTCGACAGCAGAATAGATGGTTATCACGACTGGAGTCAAGAAAAAGAAGACAAGGGGAGTCCATAGCTGCACTAGCAGACGACCTTAGACAGATGGCACAAAGAGCATACACAGACTTAGATCCAAGAGCACAAGAGGTCCTGGCCATAAACCAGTGTGTTTCGCCTGATGTTAAGTACCAGTGTACTAATCAGAATTGTAAAACAGTATCTGATGCCGTGGAAGTTATTGAACGATATGAGGCCATACTGGGGGACACTCAGGAAAAGAAGAAATCAACTGTGAGAATGGTAAATGAAACAATTCAAGAAGGTATTCAGTCTACAAGCACAGAAAATAGTTATCACGACACTTTACAGACACTGACAAGGAGAATATCAGAACTAGAGACAAAGAGACCATCACCACAAGACAGACAGTTGACACAAAGTGGAACAATATCCAGATTCAACAATAAACCAGATAGAAGGGAGATAAGATGTTATCTCTGCGGGAACATTGGTCACATTTGTAGAAATTGTCCTATCTTCATCAAATGTAAAGAGCAAGTTAATCAACAAGGGACCAGTAGTCGAACACAGAAACAGAATGAGAACAGACACACACCTAGCAGACAGAACACCGTGGTCCAGGGAAACTTCAGGAACCCATTGGCTCAATAGACCGGGAACCAGTGGAAATTTTACGGTCTCCAGATAAAAGATTAGGACAAGTTGGGAATACATGTGGGAAATGGGACAATGGATTTTATACAAGATATACCACTAGATGTTTTGATTGATAATGGTTCAACGACCACGATTTTAAGTAACAACATTTTTATACAGATGATGCACAAAAAGAAAGATTTAGAATTGCAGCATGCAGAATGTAGACTGTATGATGTAAATGGAAAATTCACTTGCAGCCTCACTCTAGGCAGTGCAGACTACCAGTTGAACTGTTTAATTTGCAATATTTCCCAAGATGCAATATTAGGTCAAGATTTCCTGTTGCAATATGTATCTAAAATAGATTACAAGAAACAGAGTTTGGAAATATACAATGCTGGATAGGTGGAGAAGCTGAGATGGTATGCAGAGTTCTGTCTAAAAATACAATTACAATAGCAGCAAAGTCAAGAATGTTTATACCAGTAAACATAGAGAGTTCAGATCATTTAGCAGACCTTGGACTGGTAGATGAAATTTCAAAACAGGGAAGGGATGGTGAATTTTATATAACAAGAGGCATATTGGAGTCACACAATACAGCTGTCCATGTACAAGTAGTCAATTTCAAAGACAGACCAGTAACCATACATGCAAAACAGCACATTGCATCCTGTGAGTCATATTATGAACAAGATATTCCAACAACCCAAAGGTGCAATAACATAACAGTAAAACCAGAACATGAGCCTGGAATGGTACCAACCCATGTAAAAGACCTATTTGACAAGAGTAGCGAACATTTACATGACAGAGAAAAACAGCAACTTGCAGAACTTTTGACTAAATATCAAGATGTATTTTCAAAGTCAGCAGATGATTTGGGAAGAACTGACAGAGTACAGCACAGAATCAACACAGGAAATGCCAATCCAATCAGACAACCTCCTAGACGACTACCATTAGGAAAAAGAGATATAGAGAAAACTGAAATAGACAAGATGTTCAAGAGAGGTGTTATAGAACCATCAAAGAGCCCATGGTCTTCACCAGTAGTACTCGTAACAAAGAAAGATGGCACAACACGCTTCTGCGTTGACTACAGAGCTTTGAACAATGTAATGATAAAAGACGCATATCCTTTACCAAGAGCATATCCTTTACCAAGAGTGGACGAGTGCCTCGACTCCTTAGCAGATGGGAAGTGGTATAGCTGTCTTGATCTTTGCTCTGGATTTTGGCAGGTGGGTCTTCACCCACAAGACAAAGAGAAAACTGCATTTTCTACAACACAAGGACTATTTCATTTTACTGTTACCCCATTTGGTCTAGCAAATAGTCCGTCTACCTTCGAGCGATTGATGGAAGATGTTTTGAGAGGACTGCAATGGGAAGAATGCCTTCTCTACATGGATGATATAATTGTACCAGGCGCATCATTTCAAGAGAGTCTACTTAGACTGGAACATGTTTTCATAAGACTCAGAGAAGCTAACCTGAAATTAAAGCCATCAAAATGTATACTGTTCCAGAAATCAGTTAAATTCTTAGGCCATGTTGTTTCAGAAGAGGGAGTACATACAGATCCGGATAAAATTGTAGCTGTACAAAATTGGTCAACACCAAGGAATGCTAAAGAAATAAAAAGTTTCCTAGGCCTTTGCTCATATTACAGAAAATCTGTTAAGGGATTCGCAGACATTGCCAGACCATTACATAAAGCCTGTCAGAAAGGAACCAAATTTGTATGGTCAGAAGAGTGCGGCAAATCGTTTGAAGCATTAAAGCAAGAGTTAGTATCTTCACCAATCTTAATTTATCCAGTACCAGGAAAACAGTTTATTCTAGACACAGATGCCAGTAACTTCGCTGTTGGTGCTGTGCTGTCACAAGAGGTAGATGGAAGAGAACATGTCATTGCATATATGAGCAAAGCACTGAACAAACATGAAACTTCCTACTGTACAACAAGAAAAGAGCTGCTAGCTGTGATTGTAGCAATCAAGAACTTTCATCCATACATCTATGGTCAAAACGTTTTATTACGCACAGATAATTCTGCAGTTAGCTGGATGCGAAGCCTCAAGAATCCAACCGGACAGGTAGCGAGATGGCTACAACAGCTTGCCACTTACAATTTACAAGTCATACACAGAGCAGGAAAAAGACACACAAATGCTGATGCACTTTCCAGAAACCCATGCAGAGCTTGCAGAAGACAGGAAGAATTGAATCAAACTGAATGTGAACAGACAAATGAAGAAAACAACACTGTTGAAGAATGCACTTCTGAAAATGAAAGAACAGAAGCCAAAATGAAGAACCCCAGTGAACATCAATCCAGAAATCAAATAGAAAACAAGATATCAGATACTCATAAGGGGCACCAATCATGTGGAAAATATCAGCAGGATACAGAAATAAGAGCCATCACCAGAAGCGAACAAAATGAGAACATTGAAAAATTAAAAAGAACTCAATTTATACTGTCCGGGTGGGAACCGACAGAAATACGACAACAGCAACTCTCAGATGAAAGCATAGGATGTATAATGGCAGCAATTGAAACTGGAAAAGATAGACCAGCATGGGAGAGTGTTTCAAGTGGAACATCGCAACTAAAAACCTTGTGGAGCCAGTGGGACAGATTAGATTTGCATGGTGGAATGCTATACAGAAAATGGAAAACTGAGAATGGAAATAAGCTGAAGCTACAACTTATCCTACCAGAGCAGAAAAGGATAGAAGTCATGAAATTCTTCCATGACATGCCAACAGCCGGTCATTTAGGTGTTGAAAAGACATTGGAAAAAGTAAAAGAAAGCTTCTACTGGCCTGGAATGAAGGATTACATCCAAGATTATTGTCGCCAGTGTGACAGATGTTTTTCTAGAAAGCCAAAAAGACAGAAAAATAAGGCACCATTAGGGTCATACTTGGTTGACGAACCAATGGAAAGAATTGCAATTGACATATTGGGGCCCTTGCCTCTCACGAAAAGTGGAAACCGTTTTATCGTGGTCATTACAGATACGTTCACCAAATGGACAGAAGCAATTGCCATACCAAACCAGGATAGCCAAACTGTGACTAAAGTATTTGTAGAGAATTTTGTTTGCAGATTTGGTACTCCATTACAACTCCACTCAGATCAAGGCCGGAATTTTGAGTCTGACATTTTTAAACAGATGTGTTAACTACTTAGGAATTGATAAAACAAGAACCACTAGCTTTAGACCACAGTCAAATGGGTGCGTCGAGAGATTCAACAGAACACTATCAGCTATGTTAACTATGTATTGTGAGAAAAAGCAGGATACATGGGATGAATTTCTTCAGCAAGTTATGATGGCGTATCGTTCATCTGTCCACAAATTAACTTCAAGAACTCCAAATTCAATGGTATTTGGCAGAGAAGTAACCCTACCACTCCAAGCAGTAATTGGACAGCCGATGGAATCAGACTATGAATCCGACCAGTTAAATTATGATGACTACCTTCACGACCTGAAAAAGAAATTAAAAGAAATTCATGGCATTGCACGTAAAAATCTTAAACAAGCAGCAGTTTATCAGAAACGACATTACGATTTGAAAGCAAAGAAGCGTTTATTTAAGAAAGGTCAACCTGTATGGACATATGAGCCAGCAAGAAAAGTAGGAATTTGCAACAAGTTGACATCGCCCTGGAAAGGACCATTTATAATAGAAAAACAAATTGATGATGTTACTTACCGAGTAAAGAAGTCAGTCCGTCAGCCATCAAGAATTTACCATGTTGACAAACTAGCGTTGTACCAAGGAAGGAACATACCGTCATGGGCAGCACGATTTATGAAGAATCAGTTGAACTGCATGCAAGTCAGCGGACATATTAAAGATATTGGTCAGAAGCCTATTCACAAGGAAGATGCATAGAAAATAAGAGATATCTCGCAGAACGATTTGGGACTGGCCTGATCAAACAGTAGTCAAATCATGGGAGTCTTGGTTACAGATGGAGAACTGGCCAAGCAATTTTGTGTGGAATAGGAGCTGAATATGATGTTTGATGAACATGGTTTTAATGATGTTCTGTTTCTTGTTTGCATGGAATTATTTGAAGTTTTAGACGGATGTTGGCCTTCCTACATGTGAAAAATGGAATTCATCATAAGAAAAAAATAGTAATAATTTGAGAACGACTGACGAAAAATCATCTTTTCTATGGGGCAGTGGGAGAACGCATCCATCATATTGATGTCGGAATGTAACTCAAAATAGTCGTCCCTTGTATTTTCCAGAATGCCAGCCGAACAAGTTGTAAAATGTCACTGGTGCACCCAGACTTTTCGGACCAACAGACATATGAAGAACCATGCTGCATCTAGTGAGCATTCCAAGATGAGAGTTGTATGCCCATGGTGCTATGGAGAGGGAAAGACGTACCGGAGAATGAGTGAGCTGCAAAAACACACAGAGAAGCGTCATCAGTCACTAACAGATGATGTCAAGACCAGCAGTTTCTTCTCCGAGACGAACGGATTCTGGCTTTCTATCCACCTGGAAGACTATGCAAAATTGATTAAGCCAACTGATCATGACACTATCCTAGCAATCGGGACAAGGGCAGCTGTTAGTCGATGGCTAGAGCGAACAGGGACATCCAGTAGATCTAAACAGCAATGGGAAGATGGATGGAGGACACAAGATAAATCTAAGAAGCATATACATGAGCAACCAGCAAGCATCAGGAAACCCTCCATACTCACCCAGCAGACCATCAATGGAAGAGCAGAATGTACAACTAGTCAGCCTTAACTTTGATTCTTCAGGAAACATAGCATACCTGACATCAAAAATAGGAAATGGAGAAATCTGGTTTAAGGCAAATCTTTCTGAGAAAGTATTCGACGACAAGAGAGCAGCAGAAAACTTGATAAGAAGAATGAAGTCCAATCACTCAACAACTACAACTCCAAAACATTTTACTACAGAAGTTAAAGATATTTCTGGGCTAACTAGGAGTATTTCCAAGGAGCTAGGTATAAGCGATATACATATAAAAAAGATTAATAGACAAACTCTAACCTTTGAGGCTACAAAGAAAAGAAAAATGCAAGAACTGGCAGAGGAATTAGAAATGAGTGATGAAATAGAGTTAATGGAAACATCTATACAGGAAACAGACCAAATAACGGAGAATGGTACATCAGAGAATACCACAACAGGAAGTCGTTTGAACACACAACAACCAGATGAGGCGAGGAGTTCTTCAGATATTCAAAATATCCTTACTAACACAGAAAATGATACGGATACCAACTCAGTAGAAACTAGACAGGAAGGAAGCACAGACGGTACATATACAACAATGCAAGATGACAACACCACCACCAGTTCAATTACAAAAGAAAGAGCAGAACGATTACTACGTACAGGAGTTATGCCCATGATACCACCGGCACGGAGAGAATGGAGAACAATTGCAACATCTAGAGAAGTAGGAATACCCAGAAGCTTAGTTTGGCCACCAGAAAACTGGGAGGAATTGTCTGCAGATGACAGATTGACAGCTTGGCAATTTGCAGCCATGACTTTAGAATATAATTTAGGTGTGAAGTCTGTGACCTATAAATCTGATCTATTAGACAAGTATGCAATGCTAGCTTTACCAGGAACCTCTTTGGACATGACATCCCATACAAACAGAATAAACCAGGCAAGGTTATTGAACTTTAATATACTGAAAGGAATCTACATAGGAAACATGAAAGAAGCAGAAGCTAATGTCTGGTTGGCAACATTGGAGGCGGCGACGGCTGTGTCAAGTAAAGATACCGAAGGACTTTTGCAAGTAATAAAGGATGTTCCGTTACGATTAACTTCGGAAAATTCAACATCAAACACTTCATCATTAACTTTAATAGTGAATATATGAACTTATGGACATTCCATTCCATTACATCCATAGCATTCCATTCCACATTCCACAGAAAGAAGATCATGAACTTTATTTTGACATTGTTTATTGCTTGATTTATATGTGCATGATGGTTATAGTTATTAGTATTTGAGTAGTGCTAAATGCTCCCACATTTTTTTGTTATGAATTCTGGAGAATTCAGGACTTAAGGTAGGGAGAGTGTAATATATTGGGGTTGGTTAACTTTCCTTTATATATGAAAGCTTAGATTTTTATTACAAATTGGATTCATCAGTAAATTATGTCCAAGTATTTAATTTAATCTTCATAGAAGAAATTATTTTAGTCTTGATAATTAACAATAATTATCAGTAGTATTTCGAAATAAGTAGAAATCTTTTTATCTTAAGTATAAATTCATTTTAACATGATCGATAAAATTGGAAGTTGTTTAGCGCTAAATTTTGAACTGGGACAAGCATTACTTCAGATCATTTTTTCGTAGTTTTGCATCAGGACACAATGTCTAATGATTATACCTGGTATATGGGGGAATTCAGCTACTTATATCTCTCATAATGTTGAGATTCAGCCAATATTGACTGAAAAATTGACGGAATTCCATTGTTTACATTCTTACAAACTTCATTTTGGCAGCAAAATATTCACCGGCGATCGTACTTCCGGTTTATAGTTCGTCTTCATTTTGTTATTTTTGGGGTGTATTTTACATTTTTAAAGCTAACAAAGTATTCAGAACATTGGTTGGCCTTCCAGAATCGTATTTATAAATATGTTTGTTGGTTAATTTTATATTTATGTGCATTTGCTAAGAACTATGTTTTGATGCGGACTAATTTTACTGACGTTGTCACGTCCTTGACAAAAAGATGAAAAGTATTTTTGTCAGTTCACGTCATAAAGTTTAAGAACCCAGGAAAATTTGAATATAAGATTTTTTATTAAATATTATCTGTTTTCCACCTTGGCTGACAAGGGAAATATGAATTATTTCGATGTATTAAGGGGAAATAGTCAGTTGTCAGCCAAGTATGAATTTGTCAGGCACCTGTCAGCCAGAATGACAAGCGCTGATTGGTCAGAGAAGGGTATAAATACGGTGCAAATTCAGAAGATGGCAGATCGCATCCCAGTCTTGGTACTGGACACATCAAGAGCCAAAAGCAGATAATATAGCTAAATACCAATTATAACAACAAGAGACATCTTTATAAGTTTAGGTACATCTACAAGTAAAT
The DNA here is from genome assembly GCA_002080005.1 of Gigantidas platifrons. Lineage (NCBI taxonomy): Eukaryota > Metazoa > Mollusca > Bivalvia > Mytilida > Modiolidae > Gigantidas > Gigantidas platifrons. Next base: position 828,131 of record MJUT01016830.1, read on the forward strand.
TTATAAGGAAACGAACCAATAATGGAAACAATATATATTTAAAACAACATTTCCATCACTTTAAAGAATAATTAAGTCTATCGTTTCAAACTTATTCTGCAACAATCAAGATGGCGATTGTTTATATTTACTTTCGTTTCGGACTTTTTATTAAAGATCATAGAGTCATTACTGTTAAAGAATACAACATTACGAAGAGCTTTTAAAGATTTATATGGAATAGTAAAATATATTTTTATGTCATATGATGCGATCTCCCACCACACTGATGCCCCGATTTGCTTACTAGTATTTGGAATTTTTGGATAATCATTTGGAACACAACTATTAATCAAGTTTTACAACGGAAGGCCAACATCTTACTTGTTTATTTCGTTATTATTATTGTTATTATATAAGCTTATGGTGTAGAAATTTAGTATTACTGATGAACATCAAGAGAAATGAATACAACATTTTACTGACAATATTTGTAGTCTTTATCGCCTTTACATGTATTTAAATGGACAACAAACCACTCGACCGTCTATTACAGTATAGTCATGAGTAGACCTCATTAAAAGTCAATAATTGTATAATGTTTGTTGACATCACATTGACTGATAATTTTCAGTATTAGAGTAAGTTTGTTGACATCACATTGACTGATAATTTTCAGTATTATCACATTGACTGATAATTTTCAGTATTAGAGTAAGTTTGTTGACATCACATTGACTGATAATTTTCAGTACTAGAGTAAGTTTGTTGACATCACATTGACTGATAATTTTCAGTATTATCACATTGACTGATAATTTTCAGTATTAGAGTAAGATTGTTGACATCACATTGACTGATAATTTTCAGTATTAGAGTAAGTTTGTTGATACTGACCATGACAGGGGTTAGGGTTATGGTGTTTAACACCACTTTCAACAATAATTCAGTTATATTGGTGGTCAGTTTTTATTGGTAGAGGAAACTGTAGTACCTGGAGAAAACCACTGACCTGTGGCAAGTCGCTGACAAACTTTATCACATAATGTTGTATTGAGTACATCTTGCCATGAGAGGGATTCATACTCACAACTTTTGTGGTGATAGGCACTGATTACATAAGTAGTTGTATATCCAACTACCATATGATCACGACCACAACAGCACCGACCATGACAGTATCGCACGATTAGATCAAAGGAAAAATGTCAAAATTATAGATAAAACTGGAAAATTGTTGGGAAAAAATGAAATATCAATAATCTAGTACAATAAATTCACTACAATGTGAAAAAAGATATTCTTTCAATATAACTCTTATTTTTGTGCACTGGATATCATCCTTCCTGTTCAGAATTAAAATGTGTTTGAGAACAGTCTTCAGACTTAATTTTAAATGGTACAGGCTAGCTGGGAATGTACTTTTAAGTGAACTAAAAACCACATGAAAATCATCTACAATGTGTAGTGGTTTTAATTGCATATTTTTCGTATATAAATTGCACAATTTTGTACCAAGTAGAAAACAAAAAACATAAAACTGTAGTTAAAAATGTTGTTTCTCAAAAATAGCAGATGTCACAATGTAATACAAACACCACATCCTTCAGAAGTTGGAACACAACAATAGACTATTTACCAACACCACATCCTTTAGAAGTTGGAACACTTGCCTGACGGCTCGGAAAACTTGTCCATCTCTGGACCAGTATTTTTTGGCTGCTACCAATTACAAACATTAAATACATAATATATTTCTATAATATTTTGTAATATCTTTAAATTGTCGAGATTTTCTATAAAATATATGTTGCTGTTCATCTAAGAGAAATATTTTGGCACTTTTGATGTCAAAATAAAATAAAAATAATGTCATGTATTATAATGTGTATATATATATATTTTGTAGAACTTTTACAAATATGTTGGTGATAAATCTGGTATGAAGAATGTAAATATTTCAAATGTATGGATGTTAGCTGATACTTTGTTATGTGAGGTAATGTTAAAAATTTTAATTTTGTACAAGAGCAAAAGCAATCAAGACCAAAGCATCCATGACCTGTCATATCATGAGGTTCATTCCTACCTGTATAGACCTCAACAATAGCTTTTATTTCAACGTATCCAATGAACAAGTGATATGGAAATTCTGTGTGACCGACAGTTATGGTTGCTTGTCCTGGAAGAGTAAAAAAAATATGAAAAAGAAAATACCAAACTTTCAGAACAGTTCCAAAATTTAATTGGAAAATCATAGAAACAGAGGCCAAGTGGATATCTCTAATACATATACATGACTGCTCACTCTCCTGTCTTAATACAGATGTACATGTACATGACTGCTCACTCTCCTGTCTCAATACAGATGTACATGTACATGACTGCTCACTCTCCTGTCTTAATACAGATGTACATGTACATGACTGCTCACTCTCCTGTCTCAATACAGATGTACATGTACATGACTGCTCACTCTCCTGTCT
>MJUT01016830.1:845580-864503 GCA_002080005.1 Gigantidas platifrons
CAGATGATAACTTGGGAACAAATAGTCAGATTGAAACTAGGTTTGGTATGTAAGTGTATCTCATGAATATCTAGGTCAAGTGCGATAGCGATCATTTTTCGACAAATCTTACCAGAGTTACTCCCCTTTGTTTACTTCAAAATTGCTAATATTTTGGTTTCCAAATTATAACTTGTGAACAAAAAGTCAGATTGAAACTAGGTTTGGTATGTAATTGTTTCTCATGAATATCTAGGTCAAGTTCGATAATGATGATTTTTCGACAAATCTAACCAGAATTAATCCCCTTTTTTTACTTCAAAATGGTCCTTGGATGGTCCCCTTTCAGAATTATGAGTGATACAGGCTTACCTGACCCTCTAGTTTACAGTAGTTTCAAAATTTAATCTTACCATATAACCTTGGCGTCGGGGGACCAGTGGCCAACGGCCTTTTATTTTTTTAGCATAATGCTCAATTCTTTTTAAGCCTTCTAGACTTATAAAAATTGATGGTGGAAGGTCATTTGATATCTGCCAGATTAATAATCTGTAAATATAAACCCTGCTGAAATATTATATTGTATAATCAAGGAATATTTGAAAAAAAATTTTAACAGGTTATACAATATGACCTGGTTTGGGACAGTTTACGCTTAATAAACCGTGAAGTGTTTATGAAAAGCGAAAACTGTCCCAAGCTAGGTTATGCAAGTATAACCTGTTCAAAAATTTCAAATATTCCTTATAATTTTATTTTTACAGCAAATTTTAATGATTCCTCGATTTTAATTAAGATTATTTCATATGACTATTTGAATTTGTTGTTGGTGAATCAATACGTTAGTGCATGGGCGTAGTTTGGGTTGGAATTTTTTTTGGTGTTAATATTTTGACGTTTTAATAGTAGCTATTACCCTAATTTGGCAAATTAGCCACATGTATAGGTTTTTCAAATTATTGATATTGGAATTTATGAAGCTATGCATTCTTCCCCCCTAAAATGCTCCTTACACTCGTACATGATTGAAGAGTTGATTGACACACCAGGGGATCTTCAATCATATTTATAAGATATATGGCTCAAACATAACCCTTATTCAGAGTACTGACATCTGATAATATATCCGAGAACGTTACTTCATGACGGACTACCAGACATACTGTTGTTTACTGACAGTCAAATAGACAAACGAAAAGGCTAAAGGGCTGTCACCGGAACTAAAAATGTCATTAGGGCATGAAGACTCCCATTGAACCAAAGGCTTTTACGGACAGAACGAGACAAACATAGATTCTTCAAAATTTTCTACGAAGTGAGAAAGTCTTTGATGAGGGTTCTAATAAGAAATGGTGAATAGGGATTTCTTATAGAGACTTCAACATTTGTATACAAAAAAAAATCTAAAAGGGTGTGTCTAGAATATGCTGGATTTTTTCTACTAATCTTGAACTTGATATCATTATGATATCATTAAACAATTAAAGTGAAAAATTGCCTCTAGAAGAACATTCTGCTACCTCGGAACTTTCCACTATGATATCAGTACTTGTATTTTCTTAGTGTGTGAGGCTTTTTCTTCTTGGCCCAGGACCAAACAACGAGGTTATTTTGACTTGTTTTGACATTTTTGTTTACAGTTGTAGTGACATTTGCTGGGAAAAAACTAACAGTAGAACCATTTCGGAACCCTCAAAAAATAATTCCGATTTGCATACAGTACGATACAACAGATGCTAACTTTGAACTTACAGTTCACGTTTACGATTTAGTTACATCTTTAGGTGTTGTGTTTACCCATTATTTTTTACTTTTTTTTTTATACCGAGGCAAATGGATGCTACGCCTTTGTGGTGATGTCACATTACCAACCAAGGTTATCAAGCATAACCAAAATTTTATCCAGGAGGATCAGCCAATCAGATTGCAGTATTCAACTCAAATTAAATTATTTATTATTAAAACTAAAGTCAAGCTCCCTCAGACGTTACCCGATTTTCACTATCCTGTTTCTTGCTCCCAAAGAATCGTAAATTATTTTGCTCTCCAATCTTTTGACTATGATGTAGGATATTCCAAAAATATGTCATGGCTAAGTTTAATAAAGTATTGAATGTGACCCTGTATATAATAATTCATTCTAATGTGCAATTAACAATAAAAATACATTAGTGGTGATGAACACTGCCTGTGTATCAAGATATGAATGCCACTTCGATGCAATCAAGGCCATTACTGGCTCCCCTGATGCAATTGTGGCCATTACTGGCTCCCCTGATGCAAGTGTGGCCATTACTGGCTCCCCTGATGCAATTGTGGCCGATGTTGGCTCCCCTGATGCAATTGAGGTCATTATTGGCTCCTCTGATGCAATCAAGGCCACTGCTGGCTCTTCTGATACAAATGTGGCCACTGATGAAGCCTCTGATACAATCATACATTCTGCAATGGAGTAAGGAAATATTTACAGTTCACAAAATGTCATACATTACATTCAAACAAATGTTCATGTGACTTAAAGACAAATAAAAGACAGTTTTGGAGGTATAAGGGTAAGCATGCTCACCTTGAGTGTGGTAGAATGTGGGTTCGAGTCCTGATCGCCTGAAACTGAAGACTATAAAAATAATGTTTACTGCTTTTCCATTGAACATGCAGCATTGAGGAGTAAGAACAAAGACTGGTTGACTCAAAATTAGGATGATGTGTCCAATTGGAGGGACGTATATATCTACAGACAGTGTGTTGGTCTAGTACAAAACGGATATCATTTTCATCGAATGTTACTTGTTCTCGCCATGATGTAGCTGAAACATTTCTCATTTGGCGTTAAATAACAATCACTCATTCACTATAAAGAAAAACCAATACAATTGGCTTGTCTTCCTTAGTTCTACCAAATACTGACCACCTTCACACAAGTTGAAGATTATGTTTCTTTAGTACTTAGTAACTTTTCAGTAAAAACTAACTTGAAGTTCGGCACAGTTTATTATATTCATAGAGTACAAATGATAAGAATTTAATACATGTAGACATTTTATCATTATCTCAAAAAATACAAAAATGGTAAGAAAAGGATTTTCAAATCACAAAATTTTATATGAACTACCGGTACATTGTATATTATCATCATCACTATCTGTTGGCAGGTTGTAATGTAAATTGTTCATTAGAAGATTTCCAAAGAATTACCAAGCCATACATCCCTGTAGACTGGAATAAAGAATGTGTTGTGTCTCCACCTGATAGTTCTAAAGCACCACTAACAATGTGTAAGTATAGAAATAATATAAATAATGTCAACATAGGCAGTGGATCACATAAATTACATGTCAACATAGGCAGTGGTTCACATAAATTACATGTCAACATAGGCAGTGGATCACATAAATTACATGTCAACATAGGCAGTGGATCACATAAATTACATGTCAACATGGGCAGTGGATCACATAAATTACATGTCAACATGGGCAGTGGATCACATAAATTACATGGCAACATGGGCAGTGGGTCACATAAATTACATGGCAACATAGGCAATGGATCACATAAATTACATGGCAACATGGGCAGTGGATTACATGTCAACATAGGCAGTGGATCACATAAATTACATGTCAACATAGGCAATGGATCACATAAATTACATGTCAACATAGGCAATGGATCACATAAATTACATGTCAACATGGGCAATGGATCACATAAATTACATGGCAACATGGGCAGTGGGTCACATAAATTACATGGCAACATGGGCAATGGATCACATAAATTACATGGCAACATGGGAAGTGGATTACATGTTAACATAGGCAGTGGATCACATAAATTACATGTCAACATGGGCAGTGGGTCACATAAATTACATGGCAACATGGGCAGTGGATTACATGTCAACATAGGCAGTGGATTACATGTCAACATAGGCAGTGGATCACATAAATTACATGTCAACATGGGCAGTGGGTCACATAAATTACATGGCAACATGGGCAGTGGATTACATGTCAACATAGGCAGTGGATCACATAAATTACGTACATTAAACTCTGACCCAACAATACGAACAACCGCCTCTCATCTCAAATCATTGAAAGAATAAAGAAAACAACTTGTGAGTGTAGAAATAATATAAATAATGTCAACATGGGCAGTGGATCACATAAATTACATGTCAACATAGGCAGTGGATCACATAAATTACATACTTGAATCTCTGACCCAACAAAACGAACAACCGCCTCTCATCTCAAATCATTGAAAGAAAACAACTTGTGAGTGTAGAAATAATATAAATAATGTTAACATGGGCAGTGGATCATAAAAATTTCATGCTTGAATCTCTGACCCAACAACCACCTTTTACCTCAAATCCTTGAACATATAATAACAAATTATGAGAAGGATTTATGGAAATTCAGGTGCTGGCAAGGGACAGCCACAAAATATGTGGCAGGGTTAGAATGGTATCTTTGTGTTGATGTAGAACTTGTTTTAATGGTATTTTTGTGTTGATGTAGAACTTGTTTTAATGGTATCTTTGTGTTGATGTATAACTTGTTTTAATGGTATCTTTGTGTTGATGTATAACTTGTTTTGATGGTATCTTTGTGTTGATGTAGAACTTGTTTTAATGGTATCTTTGTATTGATGTATAACTTGTTTTGATGGTATCTTTGTGTTAATGGTATCTTTGTGTTGATGTATAACTTGTTTTAAATTTATTATGATTCACAATATAAATTTACTTACATCAACCATGCTTTGAAAATGTTTGAGAATATTTCATGTAAAGCTTCTGATTTATTGGAATTATTAATTTGACGGGAACATTTTAGACATGGGTAAAGTCAGTTCAACAATATTTCGCTTATATCATAGTAGCCAGTTTTATTGGTAGAGGAAACCGGCGTACCCGGAGAAAACCACTGACAAAATCACATAACGTTGTATTGAATACACCTCGCCATGAAAGGGGTTCGAATTCACAACTTTAGTGGTGATAGGCACTGATTGCATAGATAGTGGTAAATCCAACTACCATATGATCAAGACGACCCCCTATGAAGTAAGTTATTTTATACATGTTACAATACTGATCATACGATCAGGATCATATACTACAGTAATATTATCATAAGTAATTTGAACTTTCTCACTGTGTTAATAGTGATGTTTTATTTTACTTTTCAGATCAAATCACTACAATAATATTAGCTGGAATAATCTTGATCATGATTATTGTACTAGTTACAATGTTTTGTCGTTACCGGAAGTTAAAAGTATCGTACAGAAATTTATGACCAACAAAGGAATGTGAATATGTACAGTTACAGTATTACGACGATTACTCAGATTAAAGATCAAAATATATAAAAATTAATTTTTAACAAAAATCAAATTGTTAATATTTTCAAATATAAAAATATAATACTAATTTTTAACTTAATTCTACATTTTTAGCATTCTTTAATTAATCAAGAGATAATAACTAGGTTTGTGATTATGTATTAATTGCTCTTGTAGGTAAATTTAAACTTTTAGGTATTATTTTAATTAATCAAGAAATAATATGTACTAATTGCTCTTGTTGGTAAATTTAAACTTTTAGGTATTATTTTAAAGGAAAAAAAATTATTACATGTATTGATTTAAACATATTTTATTGTCAAATATATACAATAGGATTGAACACAAGTTTTGAAACTTATATGAAGTTCTCTCCAAATATATTATTGAAACCATGCAACCAAAGTGTTGTGGGACAATGATAGAGGCTTGTCTGGGCCATAGAACATTTTATTAAAAAATTTCCTTGAGGAAAATATTTTTTGAAGATATGAAAAACCCTCACAATTGTTAAAGTTTTTAGTGTAAAAAAACACAAGTACATGTAGTAATGATTTTTTATTGTCTTTCATATTAAAATTGCTCAAATTATATCGAAAAAGGTTCCAATAATATATACAAATATACCTGTAGATATACAGTAAAACCTGTGTTATGTGACCTTCATAGGGAACACGGAAATAGGGTCACATAAGACAGGTGGTAGCTAAATACAGGTGGTAATTTATGATTTATTTGACAATAAAGATTCTTGTCTTGTCTTGGTAGCTAAATACAGGTTTAATTCATATGGAATGCACTGAGAAAGGGAATTTAAAATTAAGGTCACATAATACAAGATATTCCTCAATAGAGGTAGTCACTAAAGCAGGTTTGACTATAATTAGATTGATTTTATGGGACAAAATTATATGTTATCCCCTCACAAAGTGTCTGCTGTTGTGTTGAATGAACCAAATTAACAATTTTCCCGAAGGATGGAACGATGTATGTAAATGAATGCTCTGTGTTTAGAGAATAGCACTCTCCTTAGACATAAGGCAACTTGCAACAGCTCATTATGAGAAAGAAAAATTTGAAGATGCCAAAGCGGTATTCAAAAGCCATAAATTGAAGGACAGGCAATACAATGATTGTCATCAGGGTTGCATCTAGAAGAAGGCATTGTGGAAATGCTTCTATTATTTAAAAATGAAGCTCCAGTTCATAAAAAGGAAGGTCACATAAAATTCTTCCTTGTGCACATTTTTGGGGAATTTTGTGTTCACAAATATTGGACAAATTGTCCCTGTCTCCTTTTTAAAAATAATAGATGCAAACCCCACCCCCCTTTTTTTTCTTTGTTTACAACATTGTTTTTCTTTGGGTGTCACATTGTTGTACATGTACTCCATTGTTAATGTGTATTGGGAAAATGTGTTACTTTATTATACAGGTAATGTCATGTGACCTACATTATACATGTGTTATTGACAGGTAATTTGCATGTTTTATTGACATTTGTTATATGTAGTCACATTGAAGAATATTTGTACAAATTATTTTCTGTTTTAATTTACTTGTATGTTCTTTACTAGCATGTGTGTCCATTATTGCATAAGCTGTCAGTTGGGGGAAATTATATGCTGTAAATTAACAAATACATGAGGGTATAACAGGCCTGTGACTACACTTTATGTAATATAGTTTATCTTCTGTTGACAAAAGGTGTTTTCGGGCAACTATTTTTATACCCCTGCTCCATTGGAGGGGGATATACTGTTTTACCTCTGTCTGTCCTTCCGTCCATCCGAAGAAATTTTTCGACACATTTTTCTCAGCAACTATTGATGGCAGAAATCTGATATTTGGTGACAAGCTTCATATAGGTATACCATATCGTGGGAAGCGTTTTTGGACCCGTTAGATTCCTACTTCCTGTTTTGTAGACTTAGTTGGTTTTTATACACATTGAACATATATGCGGGGTAATCATAAGTGAGGAGCATTAGCTCACAGTGCATCTTGTTATTTTTATTAATTTTGGAGTTATGCCTCTTGATTTTACAAAAACTACAAACTTTCTCAGCTTTCTATTCAATAACTTAAATTCCTCATGAGCAAATCATTTGACATTTATAAACATGATCAGGGACCATAAAAGGCACACCAAGTTCGATTTTGAAATTTTTACACTTTTTCTGTTGTGGAATTATGTCCCTTGATTGCCCAAAACATACTAATTTCTCATAGCTCATGTTCTGTTTATGCAAATGTTTTGAAATGTTTAATCGATATTTTTTACCACTACAAGTTTGAATTTGGTTTTGATTTCCTTTATGGAATGGGGGTCTGGGTGGCTCAATGAGTTAGATCGTTGGATCTAACATCTCAAACAAGCCTATCACCAATATGGCGTGGGTTCGTGCCCAGCTTTGTAAATTACAAAAAAGGGTGCACTCGACTCGCAAGCCGCAAGTGATAAAGTTTACCAGTTGCTTGCCCATGGTCGGTGGTTCTCTCCGGATACTCCGGCTTCCTCCACCACTAAAACTGGTCGCCATGATATAGCTGTAATATTGTTTAAAGTGGCGTTAAACACCAAAAATCAAATCAAATCAATCCTTTATGGAATGCAAGGATATAGCTGAAATAATGCTAAAGTTGGCATTAAACACCAATCAATCAATCCTTTGTGGATCTAGGGTTGTGTCCCTTAGTTAATTCATTAGAAATGGCAAATATGTGATTTTATTGCATCAACTTTAGTTTCAGTTAGTCAAAAGTTTTGAATTTTTTTAAATTTTGGTTACTATTCCTTTTACAGTTCCCAAGATATAGCTCTATTTTTATCAGCTCTTATGGACATATTAAACCATTATTTTATATGACCACAATTTTTTTTTATTAGTATTATGTTATGGATTGTCATTTGCTTAAGACCATTGAGATATTTATTTCCAATGACCGTGTCATATGATCCAATCCAATGTAATTAAGATGACTTGTGGCAGGTCACTGGTTTTCTTCGGGTACTCTGGTTTCCTCCACCCATAAAACTGACCGCCATGATATACCATATGGCGGGTTATTTTCGTGGGGTGCTAATTTTCGCGTATTTTAGCAGTCCTTCCAAAAATGCCAAAATAAATTCTGCTAAATTAACATTTTTGTGTATTCTTATTTTTTTATAATTCTGTATATACATAACTGTATACAATGTGACAATATTGATTAATGCCGAAGGCATTTTTACACTTTCATGGTTTACAAGTAAAATCTGAATTAAACTCACACGTAATCAAATGTTACTGACAAAGCAACATGTCAGTGATTAATTAACATCAAAGACATACCAACAGGTTCATAAAATCAACCAGTCGAGACTGCTAGATGCCCACCAATTATATTTATTGATTAACAGATTAAAGTGTCATATTGGCTATACCGTTATTTAATCCAGTAATTTATAAATAAATTTTGTAGTAATTTTTGCAAACAAATATTTATTCCCGATTTTATTTATAAACAGTTGAACAAGAAAGAAAGCTGTGATAAAAATGATGAGTCGATCCACCCTGTTGATCTGGAAATCACTCACAAGTATCAAACCGCTGTCCGCAAAATGGATCGTAAAAATGTTTCAGCATGTCAAAAATAATCTGAATATTGTCCGACATGGGCTCAGAGAAATGGGTATTAGTGACATTCTCGAGGATGAACTTCCGCTGGCACAGATGTCAAGATCTAAGTAACATTTTAATACACTCTGGGACTTTTAAATGTTGTGATCATTACATGAATATTTTAACATGCATTTCGTCAACATTTTAATAATAAATACTTTTTAATAAAGATTTGTATTTGTGGCAGAAATTAAGGTTCAATGCATCACTTAGTGTCTGCCAAAATTTGTTTTGCATCACTTAGCATCTGCCAAATTTAAAAACGCCAAAATTTTTCGTATACCTTTTTGACTCAAAATCGCCAAATTTTACACCTGCGAAAATAACGCGTCATACGGTAGCTGAAATATTGTTGATGGTAGCATTAAATACCATAACGCTATTTAAAATGAAAAAAAAAATATGGATTCATTGGTTCACCAGACATGCATGTCCAATATATTATTACACATAGTAGTTATTAACAATTACTAAAATGATCTCAGAATTGGTTTATGGGTCAAAGATCACTTATATAGAATTTTTGGTTGTTTTCACATGTTTTCATTATCAGAAGTACCTCGCATCCAATCTTCACTAAACTGGAACAAGTGGTAGTACCTTGTGGCACCCTGTGTGGGTATTGATGGTTGGCAGGCTCTTTCATCTTAAACATTCCATTCAATTTCAATAAAAGTTCCCTTGTTTCCTCAAGATATTATTCACATCCTTAACCATGCTAATTTGTTGATCAACTTCTTGTGAAATATTTTTTTTATTTCTCTTCCTTGTCCAAATTCCTGAGACCCAATGTTTTGGAGAAGAAAATGTTGCTGGTCATACTCTGGTGTGTTACACACATACCTCTCTACAAAATTGTTCTCAATGTAAAGAAATTTATATATGGTACACAAAACTTTATTTTGTAATATTTAACTGCAAGTTGTATAATTAGATAAAAATAGTGTTAGTGTTTCGTTATTGTTAACGTTAGCTTTATTTACCATGACTAATACTCAATTAATTCATTTGTGCAATTAATCAGGCTGATTAGAATCAGTAGTTGTTATATGCCAATATCTGAACCCGAGTAGAGGTCACATTGAGATGAACTTTCATATATTAATTTTATTTTTATGCAAAATCTGAGATCTTTATGTTTGCAAAGCTTCAAATGTGCCATTATGATTTCTCCAGTGTTTTTTCATTGGCTGATCACAAGTTCATTTGAACATGACCTCTAATTAGGACCTGTCAGAGGTTTAGGCGAACGTAGCGTATTGTAGTAGCTCATTTTAACCAGATGCCATTTGACTTTGACACATCATTATTCAACTGTACCTTCTGTTTCAGCTGTATTTAAAAATATAAAGTTGTTCAGCCTATGATAGCTAGGTTAGTGAGCAGAGATTTCTCTTGGAGTTTCTTTGTAGTAAATTGTTTGTAATGACGTATCGTGTACATGTGCCATGATGTCAGTTTTGTTTTTGTTTCTCAGGTACATAAATTACAATAAAAACATTAACATTGTACGAGTTTGTTATTAGACACCACTGTACTCAGTTTTTATAGTATGGATTCATCAGCTTTATGGTAGGTCTGTAGACACCACTGTACTCAGTTTTTATAGTATGGATTCATCAGCTTTATGGTAGGTCTGTAGACACCACTGTACTCAGTTTTTATAGTATGGATTCATCAGCTTTATGGTAGGTCTGTAGACACCACTGTACTCAGTTTTTATAGTATGGATTCATCAGCTTTATGGTAGGTCTGTAGACACCACTGCACCTTGTTTTTATAGTATGGATTCATCAGCTTTATGGTAGGTCTGTAGACACCACTGTACTCAGTTTTTATAGTATGGATTCATCAGCTTTATGGTAGGTCTGTAGACAACATGGCTTTCTTGTGATAACCTTTGTTCTAGTTGTCAGACTTGTAACCTCACTCATTTCAAAACAAGAGATCCCAAGGTTCCAAAAAGGGAGTTTTCTGGTGGGGGGTGGGGGTCCGAGATAAACAAAAACGTCAAAAAGAGCCAAAGGTGACCAATGCATAAAATTATACCTTTTTTATTTAAGTCTGTATTGTATGTCTTTTATTTCCATTTAATTCTTAAGAACAAAATCTTGTCTATAGAGCATTCTAACTGATGTGTTATAGTTCTTACCATTTAAAAAAATATTTTATTTTTGTTTAATAAAAGTTTTGAATGTTTTACTTACCTAAATCCATTGTGAAATTCATTCCTACACTTTTCAACATTATATACATTATACCTAGCAAACTGGATCAGGAAGAAACTTACTGTGTTTGGCTTAGTTCTTCTTTCAGCTTTATCATGGGGAGAGCAAGGAGGAAACTTGAATTGCTGTGTTTGGCTTAGTTCTTCTTTCAGCTTTATCATGGGGAGAGCAATGAGGAAACTTGAATTGCTGTGTTTGGCTTAGTTCTTCTTTCAGCTTTATCATGGGGAGAGCAAGGAGGAAACTTGAATTGCTGTGTTTGGCTTAGTTCTTCTTTCAGCTTTATCATGGGGAGAGCAAGGAGGAAACTTGAATTGCTGTGTTTGGCTTAGTCCTTCTTTCAGCCTTATCATGGGGAGAGCAAGGAGGAAACTTGAATTGCTGTGTTTGGCTTAGTCCTTCTTTCAGCCTTATCATGGGGAGAGCAATGAGGAAACTTGAATTGCTGTGTTTGGCTTAGTCCTTCTTTCAGCTTTATCATGGGGAGAGCAAGGAGGAAACTTGAATTGCTGTGTTTGGTTTAGTTCTTCTTTCAGCTTTATCATGGGGAGAGCAAGGAGGAAACTTGAATTGTGTTTGGTTTAGTTTTTCTTTCAGCTTTATCATGGGGAGAGCAAGGAGGAAACTTGAATTGTTGTGTTTGGTTTAGTTCTTCTTTCAGCTTTATCACGGGAGAACAAGGGGGAACTAGAATTGCTGTGTTTGGTTTAGTTCTTCTTTCAGCTTTATCACGGGAGAACAAGGGGGAAACTTGAATTGCTGTGTTTGGCTTAGTCCTTCTTTCAGCTTTATCACGGGAGAGCAAGGAGGAAACTTGAATTGCTGTGTTTGGCTTAGTCCTTCTTTCAGCTTTATCACGGGGAGAACAAATTCATTGGAGAATAAGGAAGCAAATTGTTTTGTATTTTGTGACTTTTCTAAGGCATTTGATAAAGTGTGGCACCGAGGCCTTTTACATAAAATGAAAGCATATGGGATAACTGGAAATTTAATAAATTGGTTTAATAGTTATTTAAAAGCCAGACAACAAAAGGTTGTTATTAAAAATAATTCTTCAGCATATTGTGAAATATCAGCAGGTGTTCCACAAGGCTCAGTCCTTGGTCCTCTTTTATTTATTATATATATAAATGATATTGCTGACAAACTTATATCACTGAGCAGACTATTTGCAGATGACACTTCGTTTGGTCATTCAAGTAAGGACACAATGCAGTTGAAAAATGTCATTGCTCATGATTTGAATGAAATGGATATATGGTCCAAAAAATGGCTTATGTCATTTAATCCTGACAAAACAGAAATCATGATTTTCTCTAATCGTAACGTTACAGAAAATCTTGATTTCTCTTTTAATGGAAAATCAGTGCCCATTACCACTTCTCATAAACACTTAGGTGTTACATTTAGCAATGATGCTAAGTGGAATACCCATGTTGATAATATTAAAAGAAGTGTGTCTAAACATTTGAATATTCTACGTAAATTAAAATACCGTCTTAGTCGCACTAATTTAGATAAACAATATCTTGTGTACATTAGACCACTGTTTGAATATGCATGTGAATTATGGGATAACTGTGGGATTGGAAATTCACAAAAACTGGAACAACTTCAACTGGAAGCTGCCAGAATTGTTACAGGCTTACCTATTTTTACAAAAACTGAATTTTTATATAAAGAGACAGGTTGGGAATTATTATCTGTGAGACGGAGGAGAAGGAAACTTCAACTTTTTTATAATATAGTTAATAAAAATACCCCTAATTATCTTTGTACTTTGATTCCCCCCACTATACAAAGTACCTCAGTGTATCCGTTGAGAAATGTGGAATAGTTTAAATAACAATATTCGAAACGTTGATACCTTGTCAAAATTCAAATCAGAATTAAAGAAAGTCGATGAAACAGAAAATCAATCTGTCCCCAAACATTTTTTCTGTGGTCCTCGGAAATTAAATATTATTTTAACTCCGCTAAGAAGTTCAGCTTCGTTTTTGAATTTTGATTTATTTCGAGTTGGAATCGTATCTGACCCATCTTGTCGATGTGGAGCTGCCCTTGAAAATTTAAAACATTTCCTTTTGGAATGTCCCATATACACACAAGCCAGAACTACATTGATAGGTAATATCAATAGGATTACAACCTGTTACACTCTAGACATTGAATTTCTGACAAGTGGCAATGAAAATTTAACTTATGAACAAAATTGTATTATATTTAAATATGTTTTTGATTATATTAAATGTTCAAAGAGATTCCTTATCGTATAACTGGAATTGAATTGGGTGAACATGCACATCATATGAATCCATCTTAATCTTAATTTTTTCTAATTTTTTTTCTTTTCTCTCATTTTTTGTGTTTTTTGTGTGAATATCATCATTGATTCGTTATTAGTGCTACATATAGTAATGCATGCCTTTTATGTACTTCTTTACTATAACAAATTGTAATTTGGAGAAGACTTCATAAGTATGTTTTACTTGTGTCTAATCCATTTTGTCTGTTTAATTGGCAAATAAAATATGTTTAAACTAAACTAGAACAAGGAGGAAGCTTGCATTGCTGTGTTTGGCTTAGTCTGTCGTTCAGCTTTATCATGAGGAAACCAAGGGGAAAACTTGCATTGCTGTGTTTGGCTTCTTTCAGCTTTATCATGGGGAGAACAAGGAGGAAACTTGAATTGCCGTGTTTGGCTTAGTCCTTCTTTCAGCCTTATCATGGGGAGAACAAGGGGGAAACTTGAATTGCTGTGTTTGGCTTCTTTCAGCTTTATCATGGGTAGAACAAGGGGGAAACTTGAATTGGTGTGTTTGGCTTAGTCCTTCTTTCAGTTTTATCACGGGAGAACAAGGAGGAAAACTTGAATTGCTGTGTTTGGCTTAGTCCTTCTTTCAGCTTTATCGTGGGGAGAGCAAGGAGTAAACTTGAATTGCTGTGTTTGACTTAGTCCTTCTTTCAGCTTTATCATGAGGAGAGCAAGGAGGAAACTTGAATTGCTGTGTTTAGCTTCATTCAGCTTTATCATGGGGAGCACAAGGGGGAAACTTGAATTGTTGTGTTTGGCTTAGTCTTTTGTCAGCTTTATCACGGGGAGAGCAAGGAGGAAACTTTAATTGCTGTGCTTGGCTTAGTCCTTTCAGCTTTATCACGGGGAGAACAAGGAGGAAGCTTTAATTGCTGTGTTTGGCTTCTTTCAGCTTTATCATGGGGACAACAAGGTGGAAACTTTAATTGCTGTGTTTGGCTTCTTTCAGCTTTATCATGGGGATAACAAGGAGGAAACTTTAATTGCTGTGTTTGGCTTCTTTCAGCTTTATCATGGGGAGCACAAGGGGGAAACTTGAATTGTTGTGTTTGGCTTAGTCTGTCGTTCAGCTTTATCATGAGGAAACCAAGGGGAAAACTTGCATTGCTGTGTTTGGCTTCTTTCAGCTTTATCATGGGGAGAACAAGGAGGAAACTTGAATTGCCGTGTTTGGCTTAGTCCTTCTTTCAGCCTTATCATGGGGAGAACAAGGGGGAAACTTGAATTGCTGTGTTTGGCTTCTTTCAGCTTTATCATGGGTAGAACAAGGGGGAAACTTGAATTGGTGTGTTTGGCTTAGTCCTTCTTTCAGTTTTATCACGGGAGAACAAGGAGGAAAACTTTAATTGCTGTGTTTGGCTTAGTCCTTCTTTCAGCTTTATCATGGGGAGAGCAAGGAGTAAACTTGAATTGCTGTGTTTGACTTAGTCCTTCTTTCAGCTTTATCATGGGGAGAGCAAGGAGGAAACTTGAATTGCTGTGTTTGGCTTAGTCCTTTTGTCAGCTTTATCACGGGGAGAGCAAGGAGGAAACTTTAATTGCTGTGCTTGGCTTAGTCCTTCTTTCAGCTTTATCACGGGGAGAACAAGGAGGAAGCTTTAATTGCTGTGTTTGGCTTCTTTCAGCTTTATCATGGGGACAACAAGGGGGAAACTTTAATTGCTGTGTTTGGCTTCTTTCAGCTTTATCATGGGGAGAACAAGGAGGAAACTTTAATTGCTGTGTTTGGCTTCTTTCAGCTTTATCATGGGGAGAACAAGGAGGAAACTTTAATTGCTGTGTTTAGCTTCTTTCAGCTTTATCATGGGGAGAACAAGGAGGAAACTTTAATTGCTGTGTTTGGCTTAGTCCTTTTTCAGCTGTATCATGGTGAGAACAAAATATGTTTTGACAAGATCAAAATATCTGCTCTGTACTAGACCTGCAAATGCTTGGATTTTATGGCTCACTGAATTTGACTGAAATAATTCACAGGTAGATCTATGTCTCTCCGTTCACACCTTTCCTGACTCTGAGCATACTCCTTAATGCTAGGTGCCTAGCAGAGAAGTAGCAAATAAATATTTTATAATCTTTGATTTGACCCAACTTGGGTTTCAAACCCACGACCTAATATGCATGGTTACCATGGTTACCAGTACATCACCAAGGCAGTTGTGTGTGAATATTGCTTAACCTTTAAGAGAGCAATTTTTCAGCTATATATATAATTAAAGGATTGGGTTAGCTTCTTTTCGTTTTTCTTGAGAAGCCGCTGTATGTAGTCTGCCTCATACGAATAAAAGAACAGGTCGACAAGAAGAGGATTACAGTTTGTACCCATAGGTCTGTTGAAAACCACACCCACCAAACATAGCAAATATATTGTCGATCAAAAACTCGAGCATGTTGATGATATCGGTTTCAGAGAACTTTTTTGTAGATTCTGTGTTTTTTTGTACAAAATAAGAACAAGGTATTTGTATCTACTTTTGGCCATTCTTTTTTTCATGAAACACAGTTGGACCAACTCTCTTAATCTGTCTTTCAGATTAGAGTGAGGAATAGTTGTGTAGAGGGTAGAGAAGTCAACTGTTTTAATGCTTTTGCAGGAGGAGATTGAATTTGGTTGTATGTACTCTGTCAGTTCTTTAGAGTTCTTCAGAATCCACATCTGATTCACATCACCCCTTGCATGAGTAGTTAGTGTCGCAGTAACTCTGCAGCCCGGTTTTGACCGCTGATAGAATACATGTTATAGAAAACATGGTAAAATTATTTGCTGATGACACCAACGTGTATGCAAGTCAATAATACGGGTGAAAGAGACAGTTTACAGAATGACATAGATAGGTTGATGAACTGGTCAGATACATGGCTACTAAAATTTAACAAGTCAAAATGTAAACATATTCATTTGGGACCAGAAACAGGCACAAGTTACTCATTGCTCGATGACAACGTAGAACTATCCAACGAGGAAAAAGACCTAGGCATTACTATATAGACAGTAACCTCAACTTCCAACAACATATCAATATTCAAGCTAAAAAAGCAAATAAAAAATTAGGAATTATTAACAAAACTTTCAATTACATGGACAATGAAATGTTTTTAATACTACATAAAAGCCTAGTCAGACCTCACTTGGAATATGGCAGTGTGGTTTGGTCAGTCATAAATTAACAAGAGGCAATACTAATAGAAAATGTACAAAGGAGAGCCACTAGATTTGTTAAAGAGATACAACATTTGAGCTATGGAGATAGACTATTAAACTTGGGCCTTACAACTCTTCAATACAGAAGGATTAGAGCTGACCTAGTTGAAACGTACAAAATCATCAATAATGTTGATAAGGTAGACTGTAACAACATATTTCCAATCAGAAAAACAAATACTAGAGGTCATAAACATATATTAAAAATATTAAATATTAAAAACACACAGTAGAACAAATAGGAGAAAATACAGTTTTTCACAAAGAGTCGTAGAACATTGGAATTCATTACCAAATAAAGTATCCACTGGAATTTGTTCCCGACTTTTACGGACCGGAAGCTGGGATAAGCGGAAACTCACTTGAGATGGATCATAGAGGCCGAGCCTATAATAGATCTCGACGACAAGGTAACAAGGTAAATTTTTATAATTTGGAAAGAGGTTTCGTGGGATAATTGGCAGACCCAGCAATATAACGCTGTTTTTACTTTAAGGACACTTGTGTAATTTTGGAATCCGGTAGAGCGACGGTAGGTCCAGTTCTTCGTCTTTGGTTGAAATTCCAAAGGAACATAAAACAGGCCTATGAATGTCCAGGATTTCCTCTTTCGTAAACGTGTTTCGTCAATGTATACGTAGGGTTGCGAAGTGAATTGTCAATACCTAACTCCTTTATCAAACGACGTGGAAGACCAGTACTGGCATAAAAGAATATATGAGATAGTCGGACAACTAGCTTCCACTCCTGGCTTGTGTTCAAACTGCATAGAGAAGTCCATATGTGTGCCAGCTCCTAGAGAGGAACTATAATTCTATCAGCTTTTTGTTTTTATTTTTCATTGTGCATTCCAATGGTCTACGACTCTTCATTTTTATTAAAGGACCAATAAAAAACTGTAAAATCAAATTTTTCTAGGGTTGGGTCTATAAGACCAATTTAACCCCCAACTTTTATCAAAGTGTCTGTACCAAGTCAGTAAAGTAAAGTGTCGGTACCAAGTCAGTAAAGTGTCTGTACCACGTCAGTAAAGTGTCTGTACCAAGTCAGTAAAGTGTCTGTACCAAGCCAGTAAAGTGTCTGTACCAAGTCAGTAAAGTGTCTGTACCAAGTCAGTAAAGTGTCTGTACCAAGCCAGTAAAGTGTCTGTACCAAGTCAGTAAAGTGTCCGTACCAAGTCAGTAAAGTGTCTGCACCAAGTCAGTAAAGTGTCTGCACCAAGTCAGTAAAGTGTCTGTACCAAGCCATTAAAGTGTCTGTACCAAGTCAGTAAAGTGTCTGTACCAAGTCAGTAAAGTGTCTGTACCAAGCCATTAAAGTGTCTGTACCAAGCCAGTAAAGTGTCTGCACCAAGTCAGTAAAGTGTCTGTACCAAGCCATTAAAGTGTCTGCACCAAGTCAGTAAAGTGTCTGTACCAAGCCAGTAAAGTGTCTGTACTAAGTCAGTAAAGTGTCTGTACCAAGCCATTAAAGTGTCTGTACCAAGTCAGTAAAGTATCTGTACCAAGCCATTAAAGTATCTGTACCAAGCCAGTAAAGTGTCTGTACTAAGTCAGTAAAGTGTCTGCACCAAGTCAGTAAAGTGTCTGTACCAAGCCATTAAAGTGTCTGTACCAAGTCAGTAAAGTATCTGTACCAAGCCATTAAAGTGTCTGCACCAAGTCAGTAAAGTGTCTGTACCAAGCCATTAAAGTGTCTGTACAAAGTCAGTAAAGTGTCTGTACCAAGCCAGTAAAGTGTCTGCACCAAGTCAGTAAAGTGTCTGCACCAAGTCAGTAAAGTGTCTGAACCAAGTCATTAAAGTGTCTGTACCAAGTCAGTAAAGTGTCTGTACCAAGTCAGTAAAGTGTCTGTACCAAGCCATTAAAGTGTCTGTACCAAGCAAGTAAAGTGTCTGCACCAAGTCAGTAAAGTGTCTGTACCAAGCCATTAAAGTGTCTGCACCAAGTCAGTAAAGTGTCGGTACCAAGCCATTAAAGTGTCTGCACCAAGTCAGTAAAGTGTCTGTACCAAGCAAGTAAAGTGTCTGCACCAAGTCAGTAAAGTGTCTGTACCAAGCCATTAAAGTGTCTGTACCAAATCAGTAAAGTGTCGGTACCAAGCCATTAAAGTGTCTGCACCAAGTCAGTAAAGTGTCTGTACCAAGCCATTAAAGTGTCTGTACCAAGTCAGTAAAGTGT
>MJUT01016830.1:864566-878111 GCA_002080005.1 Gigantidas platifrons
CAGTAAAGTGTCTGTACCAAGTCAGTAAAGTGTCTGTACCAAGTCAGCAAAGTGTCTGTACCAAGTCAGTAAAATGTCTGTACCAAGCCAGTAAAGTGTCTGTACCAAGTCAGTAAAGTGTCTGTACCAAGCCAGTAAAGTGTCTGTACCAAGTCAGTAAAGTGTCTGTACCAAGCCATTAAAGTGTCTGTACCAAGTCAGTAAAGTGTCTGTACCAAGTCAGTAAAGTGTATGTACCAAGTCAGTAAAGTGTCTGTACCAAGTCAATAAAGTGTCTGTACCAAGTCAGTAAAGTAGGTGGTCACGAGTATCAATTTTGTCTCGTTCTACGATTCTCTATTTGATTTGAAAATTTCAAACATTGTGGTACAGGACTTTTTGTTTTTCATTTTATTAAAGGATATTTCTAAAGAAAATAAAAAACATACACACAATTTAATCCATTTGAATAAATACAAGATGTGTGTGCAAGAGACTCAAGTAGACATATCATACTCCATCCTCGCTAGCCAAGGGTTACGATCCGCTCTACTCATCTTCAGTAGAGCGGATCGTAACCCTTGGATAGCGAAGATGATCATACTCTAACTATAAGATGTAATGTTATGTCATGTCATTTACATTACTTGTTTTAAAAGTTCATAGTTTAAAGATAAGCAAATTAACTTGTTCTCCCCATGGCATACCGGTAGCTAAAATAAAACATGTTGAGTTGGCGTTAAACAACAATCACTCACTCACTAAAGATAAGTAATTAGGAACATACTAACATTTTTCTTCAGAAATAATGTCAGCTGAATGATTTTTAATAAGTCAAACCTGCATATAAAGGGCACTGACGGAAACTTGAAAATAAGGCCTCTATTATCATTAGCCATTAAAAGTCACCTGTATTATTTTGTCATAAAATATTACTAAGTATTAATATTGGTTCACTGTGACAAGATCACATAAGACAATAGAGAACATAGCTATCCATCAAAAGATCAACAACTTCAGACCCAGGTACTGCATAGAGAAGCCTCGTTATTTCACTGTTCAATTTCTCACGTTCTGTCTATTTTTTCTGTTAGTATAGCAAGATTTGATTACTTTGTAGCAAACATTCAACATAATAATTTCCATGTAATGAACCAATTGACACAACATATCAATGTGTTGTGGTGTTTAACACCACTTTGAACGATATTTCAGTTAAATGTATATTGTCGTGATCAGTATTATTGGTAGAGGAAACTGGTGTACCCGGAGAGAATCACCGACCTGTCGCAAGTCACTGACAAACTTTATCACATAATGTTGTATCGGGTATACCTCGCCTGAGTGGAATTCGAACTCACAACATCAGTAGTGATAGACACTGATTGCATATGTAGTTGTAAATCCAACTATCATACGATCACGACCACGACGATCCCTAACGTCCTTTTAAAATAACTCAAGATTGTTTTCTATACGGTATATACTTAAGCATCATAATTCAATTTAAACTTTATACATACCTTTTTTAATTACATATTTAATACTTCTTATAAATCAATGATCAGTAGAAAATTGAGTGAATGAGTGATTATTTTTTAACGCCCACTCAGCAATTTTACAGTTATATCATGGCGAGAACCATTTAATTTTCAACAGTTCACGGGTAGATATGTTTCCCCACTCGGACACATATAGTCTCCTTCTCAGGAGCCTGTAATAGCTCACCTTGTTTCCAATTTGACGTCTAAATTTAACAGACAAAAATTATACCAATAGTATAAATAACAGCCATCTTGGATGAAGGGTGGACGGTGGGAGTGTCATATATAATTTTCAAAGTGAACATTTACAACTACCTAAGCGATCGGTGCATATATCCACTGATGTTGTGAGTTCGAATCGCGCTCAGGGCGAGATGTACAACATTATGTGATAAAGTTTGTCAGTGACTTGCGGTAGGTCGGTGGTTTTCTCTGAGTATTCCGGTTTCCTCTACCAATAAAACTGACCGCCACGATATAACTGAAATATTGTTGAAAGGCGTTAAAACACCATAAACCTATAAGAGTATAGAGGGTCGGCACATGTAAGCTGCTGTTACCATAAGATTCGTCTTCCAGGTACTGAGATGACTCTTCATAGAGCGTTATACTAAGGTGCATGCTGTGGGCAAGACTAAAAACTCTTAGAGTGCTATGTACAATTAAAAACGTGACTGCTGTATATTTACATGGTCTGGACTCCCAGCTGGTACCCTGTGAGTGTGTCCAGCTGGTTCTTGAAACATTCTAGTGGCACAGGTGACGTGTGGAGGTAGTCTGTTCCAGTCACCAATGGTTCGTGGAAAGAATGAATATTTGTAGACGTCTTTCCTCACGTTTGGGAGACGAAACTTGTGCTCTCCTCTGGTTCTGGTGTCACCAGCCACTAAGTAAGTCTCTGCAGGGATAGCCACTAGTCCATGTTGGATCTTGTACAGGAGAACTAGTCTGATCTTTACTCTTCTAACCTGCAGAGGCTCCCATTGTAGTTGTTGGACCATCTGTGTCACGCTACCAGGATGTTGGTCGTGGTAATTCCTGGTTACAAATCTGGATGCCCGTCTTTGCACTTTCTGGACTTGGATGTTTGCTGAGTTCCATGGGTCCCATGTTGAGAAGGCATATTCCAAGGGTGGTCTTACTAGTCCTTGATATGCTGCTGCTCTGGCTGAAGATTTGCAACCTCTCATATTACGTCTTAGGAAACCCAGTGTATTATTGGCCTTGGCAGTGATGGTGTTGATGCGATCATCCCATCGAAGATCTTTACTGATGGTAACTCCAAGATATTTGCTGGAATCAACTTCTTGGAGCATATGTCCGTGGATGGTATACTGGGCATTGATAGGTTTACGCTTATTGGTAACTCGTATCACCACACACTTTTCTGGATGGAAGGCCATCTGCCATCTATTCTCCCATCCTTCCAGTGGGTTGAGGTCGTTCTGCAGAATCTGTGTATCCCTATTATTTCGTATTGGTCGAAATAACAGGCAGTCATCTGCGAACAGTCGGGCATCGGATTCAGTTGACTCTGGTAGATCGTTGATAAATAGTAAGAAGAGCAAAGGGCCCATTACCGTGCCTTGTGGCACTCCAGATAGCACATCAGCGGTGGTCGAGTTATGGCCCACTAGTTGTACTTCTTGCGTTCGATTGCTTAGAAAATCTGGAATCCATAAAAAGATGTTATTCCGGATTCCATAATACATGAGCTTGTGTAGTAAACGTCTGTGTGGTATCTTATCGAACGCTTTCGAAAAATCTAGGAGTATTATGTCAACTTGCTCTCCAGTCGCTAGTTTTCGGGATATTTCCTCAATTGTGATGATGAGCTGTGTTTCACACGATCGTTTTGAGCGAAAGCCATGCTTGTTATCACATAATATGGAGTGCTCATCTAGATGGTCCATTACTTGGCCATGTATAATATGTTTCATTAGTTAACATATGATTGAAGTTAGAGAGACTGGATGGTAGTTTGCGGCCAGGTGTTTGTCTCCCTTTTTGAAAACTGGAACTATAGATGCAGCCCGCCAGTCATTAGGGATGGTTCCACTGTCCAGCTAAAGTTGGAATATGCATTGGAGTATTGGTGATAGTTCATCTGCAAAATCGTGGAGAACTTTAGCTGGTATTTCGTCGGGGCCTGTTGCTTTGTGTACCTTGATGTTCTTGAGCAACTTTCTTATGCCTTCTTCGGATATGTTTAAGTCGTGCATGTCTTGATATGGGCTACTACCCATGTCTGGTATATTGGAAGTGTCTTCTTTGGTGTACACTGAATGAAATTGCTGGTTCAGTATTTCTGCCTTTGTTGGTGCGTCGTTGTGTAGGAATCCGTCTGTCTTCCTTAATGGTGCTACCCCTTGCGAATCCTGTCACTTCCCTTTCAGGTATGACCAAAATATATTTGGTTCATTGTGCATGTCACCAAGCAAGACGTCATTGATGTATTTGTCATGGGCTTTTCATAACTCTCGTTGTGTTGCTGTTTTCATGTGTTTGTAGCGATCCCAGTCTTTGTCATGTTGTGATGATCGAGCTTTATTGTACGCCCTTTGCCTTCTACGGGTCATTCTTTTAAGTGTGGTGTTCATCCATGGATTGGAATGTCGGCTCCTGCTGAGCTTCGTTGGAACATTTGAGTTTATGATCGTACAGAGTGCTTCTTTGAATATTTTCCACAATTCGTTTACTGTTGTCCCTTTCCTGACCATCTCTATGATATTGGTTGTCAATCCTCTAATTTTTGTTCTGATGGCATTGTTGTTTGCATTTTTCCACATAAACATACAAGATTGTATGGATATGAATATGAACACGTTAAAGAAAGGAAATTCAAAATAAATATGAATGTTAACAGAATGTTAAAGAGAAAAAGGGGGTACTTCCTTGCCATACTGAAACCCCTGTGGTGAGAGAGACACAGGTTTGAAAGTAGACAACTCAATGGTGTCGCTCATCCCAAGGATTTGCATAGTAGAATATATAAATCTTGTAATATGATTTTTACGATTTTCTTTGATCTTTCATATGCTTTAAAATCTGATATTTTTTAAAAGAGTGCATTAACTTCTCAATTTGGAGGTTAATGCACTACCTGAGGACTTATCTTTGTCTTTGTCTTTGTACAGGTAAGATTCCTCCGGAATTCGGAGCACTCCAATTATTATCACCAATTTTCCATAGCAAATTCATTGATGGGAGGAGCCAAAATCAGTGCATTAAATACCCTGAAAATGGTCAGAAAAGTCCAACCTCAAATTTACATAAAACCAAATTTGCATAATTTGAAACTTTGACCTCCACCTGCGACCATGTTTAATTTCCGAATGACACAAAAAATGAATCATCAATAAACAATTATACGACCGAACTGTAATCTCAGAACAGGTGCGCGTGCCACCTGGTGGATTGACATTATTGAAATTAGTCACGTGACATTGTTATTCATCCGCCATTTTGGTTATAATCGCTACTTCCTGAGAAAATGAAATGATTGTTGACAAATTTTAAGGCATCTATATTTCTACAGATGGACTGGAAATTATAGATAAGACTCGATGAATCAAAGCAGCATGTCAAACTGCGCATGGTAAGAGTAATGTCGGCATCATAAATTCCCTACAAATGATGTCATCTTTGTACCTGGGACACCGACTTCCGTTCCAACATGCAAAATACACACCTTTACGAAAACATTGCAAATATTGTATGAAAATAAACAAATAAAAAGCATATAACTCTTTATTTAGTTATCGAAATGTTAAATATGACGTAATATTCAATGTAATCTTTTAAGTTCACAAGAAATGGGCCACATTTATGATAAAATTCCTATGAGGCACACCTGTGACATTGTAATTTGTATAGCATGGAATGCTGTTTATGATTGTTGTAAAAGTAATTTATGATGAGAATGGCATTGTTTGCTAAAATTTATACAAATTTTAAATTGACCCAACAAAAAGAGAGGTGGAAATCAAACATAGTCAAAGTCAAACAGGAACCTTGCATCACAAAATCCATACCAGAGACTTTCCCACTACCTGGGGCTAGGCAATATGAATAAAGACAATAAAGTTAATAATACAGTTTGGATCTCCTCTAATTTTGGCAGTCACACTATGTATAGATATGCCAGTATTGTTAACTTTACTGAAGTAAAAATGTTACAACAGTATTGTTAATTTTTTATTGAAAAACAACACTTGTGATAAAAAAGATGTAAAAGCATTAATTAATACACAGAAAAAGTAATTGCATGCACAACCTTATTTTTGACTGGTAGAAATGGTCATAAATTATTTACCTGCTTTATTGCTCTGTGTGACAGTGTAACTGAAGGTGGTGTTTATAAGTATACAATGTGTGACAAAATTAGTTAACAGGTATTAAAATGTGTATGCAAAGTCTAAAAATAAGTTAAGGCTATATATAGGTGATAATTAATGCACTTGACCGTATAATTTCCTTCCCCACTTCAACGAATTCCCCTGTTTGTGTACAGTGTTTTAATTGTTTAATATACACAGTCGGCATGCAAATAATTAATTTACAACTTTCAAAACAGTAGACCATTTTTATTTATCAAGTGGTTGGTTAAATATAGCATTTTAAATATACAAATAGTTTCTATTTTTACTTTCAATATTGTTTATAATTGCTACATGTACGATAATTAACAGAGTCAAAAACGGGTTGGGATATGAAATAATGCACGGAAATAGTCTGATCATTTACACGCTTTATGGTTATCATTGGGTTATATAAAATCGTTTTGATGATGCAGACTTTTGGAATCGTCTGTATAAATGGTATAGTCCAAAACAGGGTATATAAACGCTTGTCACAGCGTGTCTGGTCACTTTGAGTTGCTCGGTTGAGCAACATATTTGGTTAATAGCCTAAGCAATACTATTATTCGCTCTTGGTTACTTGATTAGCAGCTTTACGCACAGGTTAAATTAACTATAGTTGCGTACGTCAAAACGCACAGGACTGACGCACCAGTGCTGAAAAACGCACAGGTTGAATTATTATAGTGGCATGCGTAAATGCACAGGACTGACAAACAAGTGCTGAAAAACGCACAGGTTGAAGTAGCTATAGTGGCATGCGTAAACGCAAAAGTCTGATGCACAAGTGCTGAAAAACGCACAGGTTGAATTAACTATAGTGGCGTGCGTAAGCGCACAGGACTGACGCACAAGTGCTGTAAAAATGCACAGATTGAATTAAATATAGTGGCGTGCGTGAAACGCACAGGACTGACGCACAGGTTGATCTAGTAATAGGTACGTGCGTAAAACGCACAGGTCCAACACACAGGTAAAACTAATAATAGGTGCGTGCAGTGCTTCCCAAGGTGAACTAGAATTTACCGGACATTTGGTCTAGTAATGATGGTGATATTACTGGACCGAATTTTTTTAAGGCATATAAAAAGCTGTATTTGGACACTACGCTATGAATGCAACAGACAGTGGACACTCTGGTGCATCACAAAATTATGAGAAAATGGGTACAGTATTTATCTTGCCATTGCTATTTGATGAAAATGTAGACATTTTGCTGAATCAGTGAATGCAAAAACTCTCAAGAATCTTTTAATTAAAAACTTTCATTTTTTTACTTGTCACGCTTTATGTCTTAATATAGAATTCCTCCACATATATAAATGCATCATGCAAAGAAGAGAAAGGTAGTACATTTTGTAAAAGAAAATCATTTGTTTCCATCTGATATTTATAAAAAAAAAAAACAATCCCTACCTACCCTTTTTTCGGGGCGTAACTGAAACCACACATATTTTTTTTTTATTTGGCCTTACCAGTGATCATGGAGGAGATATATAAACTATCTGACAACTCACACCCTTCTGTTTGAATAAATATGATGTAGCACATACTACATTTGTACTAGCTTGAACTTAACACTTTTTTAATTCCTGGCTTAACCTTGATCTGGAAAAAAAAATCCATCTGATATGCATGATAAACATTGCAATGCATGAAAATTCCCATTTCCTGTTTACCGGGGAAAGTAAAAAAAACACTGGAAAGTGACATGCTGCAGATCGGTACTTACCGCCGGGAAAGTGTTATTGTTGCTCGTTGTACTTTGCAGTTATCAGATATATCAGTTTTTGAAACTGGTTTACGATTTATTTAAGCCTGAATTCCGTATGGTAAGGTATAAAAGTGTATGTACACAAGGTACCAGATTATCGATGTGGTCGTTTGCAGTTGAACTTTCACAGATATTTTGAAATAAAAACTAAATTATAAATTAGATTACACTTAATAACATTTGGGAAAGGGAAGTTGTGGGAACTGACTATTGCTTCTCATTAAAATTCATCGGACATTTGGTCCGAGCTTCAGCATAAAATTATCGGACCAGGTGAAAAATTGCCGGACATTTGCCAGTGTCCGACGGAACTTGGGAATCACTGTGCGTGCGTAAAGCACACAGGTGCTGAAAACACACAACATCGTTCATAGGTTTAACTGTATAAGCTAAATACACGATATACAGAGCGTCACTTGAATCCAGAGGAGTAACTCTAGTACGAACCAGAAAACGCCAGTGACGTGCAACCCTCTGCACGTTACAAATGTTTGAAGTGTGTCAGTGATTTGTAAGTTCTGTGTACTGACTAAGTACTGTAACAAGATTCAAGTAGTTTTAAATTACAAAAATGTATATGTGAAATATAAGTTCATGTTTATTTATCATGTCATATCCATTTCTTTTAAGTAAATATTAATCGTAAATCGGTTACAGGACTTTCGGTCTACTTTTCTGCATATTTTATCAGACCTAGACGTTTTTCGGGTGGTTACCGAAGGTCTGACGAAGATACGGAAAGGCTGTAAGGCTAATATTTTTCTTCACAATTTGTATTTAGGGCGAATGGATATACTGTGTCAAACAATATACTGTATCAATGTTATTATATTGAGTTGTAGAGCATATATTAATTCTGTGTATGTATATAATTAATAATAGGTTTACAAGTGTTTATTGCTATTTTCCATGGATACTATTTCATGACCATTGTGAATGCATTAGTAATCTCTGTGGTATAAAGTTGTATCAAGTAAACCCAGGAATTCCACTCACAGACTTCAGTGATCATATCATACTATAGGCACTGATTACATTATTGTACATATGACGACTTCTGCCACACAAATATACAGTCAAATCTGTCTTATTTGACCTTCCAAGAGAACCGTGAAATATGGTGACATAAAGCAGGTGGTCGCTTAATACATGTTTAGTTGTTATGAAATGCACTGTGATTGTGAAGGTACATGTAAATAAAAATTTAGGTCACATAATACAAGTTATTGCTTAATAGAGGTGATCACTAAAGCAGGTTTGACTGTATGATGTATAAAGTTCAAGATTAGGACTCCTCGTTCTTTACATCGCTGCTCACCCAGTTACATGTGAGTATCAACATTTTACTCATCTGTGGAAAACACGCATGACTGCATCAGTTCACTCACTAGGAGGGCTCGTAGCATGACTGCATCAGTTCACTCATTAGGAGGGCTCGTAGCATGACTGCATCAGTTCACTCACTAGGAGGGCTCGTAGCATGACTGCATCAGTTCACTCACTAGGAGGGCTCGTAGCATGACTGCATCAGTTCACTCACTAGGAGGGCTCGTAGCATGACTGCATCAGTTCACTCACTAGGAGGGCTCGTAAGGCTAATTGAACTCTGCCACTTTATATTGAAGTGCATGTCTGTTTCAAATTGGGAGAGTTAGCGGTCATGTAAGAAAGATCCTTGGAACTCTCCTAGGTGAGTCCTGAACTCGCCATTTTCAATTGAGACTCACCAAAGTTTTCAAATTTTTTATTTATACAATAGTAGAACTCACCAAAATGTCTTCTGGACTTATTTGATCATCAGAATAAATTGCTATCAGTATCTCATAAGGGGGAAACGATTCACCATATGTACCGAAATTGCAATTATTTTGGGGACAGTTCGGTCCACGATACGTGGAGGCCGCTTACGATACAAACGATATGATACTCATATTTTGAAAAAAAGTAGTGTTGAACTTCCGTTTTCTTCTTTTGGTGATAATTTAATTAATATTTTGAGAAAAGTGAATCGATTAATTTACGCTTTTAAAATTAATTAATCAAATATCAAATATTTATAATATCTGCTAGTACGTAAGCGACCTCGTATAAAAAAAGATATGTCGAGTGAATGAAATAGTTAGTTTCCTATAAAACATATCGTGATACGTATCGTAATACATATCAAATATCGCAATACGTATCGTAATACATATCAAATATCGCAATACGTATCGTAATACATATCAAATATCGCAATACGTATCGTTTGTGGAAAAAGTGTATCGTTACACCCCTAGTATCTCATTTTATATGCGTTTTAGAGGGGTATCAATTTACCTTCGGTTCCACAAGTTTCTGATTGAATGTTAAAACTGTTGTGGCAGTGTGGCATCTTTTTTTTTCATTTTATTGATACATGGTAGTTATAAATCCAACTTGACCCCCTTGGCCTTTTCGTGTAATGTGAAAATATTATCTCCATGGCATTTTCTTATTTAAAAAAAAATTGTATAAAGGAAATACAAAATGTTATTTAATATTTCTCAAAATGCATGAAACTTGCGATGGAATTTCTGTTTGGGGTTGAAATAAGATTGAAAACATAAAGTTTGCAAAAATTAACGTACATATGTACAGACTTTATAGAAATAGCCTATCCAAAGAGCACATAATTCCGACAGAGCTTGAATTATGCATAGAAGGAATTGCATTGTGACCTTGATGATATCCCCTGTTATAATGTATGAAAGAATTAAGTTCTGGGTATTTATCATTTATATAAAATTTTGATAGATTACAAAACATCTACTTATCTATGTAGATGATGAGCACAATTGCCCATACAGATAAGTCGTGTGTACGGTTATTATGTTGTTTACAAGAAGAGAGAGAGCCATCACACCAAACTGTGGCTAGGAAAGGAATTTTTATGCATTTGACTTAAGAATACTTTTCTTTTTTTCCCAAGTGGTTTATTCAAAAGGTTTTAAAGTAGTGATCTGCATGCATGTTTAAGTGTAAATATTGATGGTTCACAATGTAATAACACACATGTCACTAGTAATTTAATTCTTTTGAACAGACTAGTACACCTTTCTATATGTGTCTTTCATAAATTATTACACCCAATGATTTACTTGAGATTGTTCCCGAGGCTCAACCAGAGATGGGTCCGATTACTTTCAATGTAATTGATTAAATTACAATTACTTTGCCAAATGTATGATTAAATTAAATTAATGATTACAGCATTTCTGAAAGTAATTGATTACATTGGTAAAGTAATCATGATTACATCTGATTACAATGAATTTTAAAATAATTCATAATTATTTGAATGATGTTTAACATGTTAGTTAAGTTATTTGCATTTTTCATAAGGACTTAAGGACTTTATTGGATATGTTTTTAAAGTAGAACTTCAAACATCACCAATTTAATAAATGACATAGATTTATACAATGTAACATGTACAATTTGACAATTTGTAACTTCATGAACCATTGCACTTGATCATCATCAATCGTTGAAATGTTTTAAATTTTAGTCTACATCTGTCAGGTCGAAATATTTTCCCTCCTATGCTAAAAAGTCTTTCAACGGCAGCAGATAATGCCTGAATTGAAAAGTATTCCAAAGATAGCTTTGACAGTTGAGAATATGCATTCTGTTGTAAAATAGAGAAAGAAAAAAGCACCATTTACAAGAAGCATACTTATTAGATATGAACACTAAAATAACTCTTTTTGGACATATTATATTAATATATTATCCATAGACACAATTTGAGATTTATTCCCATTGTAATCAGAATGTAATCAAAACGTAATCACGATTACAGGGTATTTTGAAAAGTAATTGATTAAATTAAATTACATGTAATCAGATTTTGGGATGATTAATGAATACAATGATTACTCGAAAAAATGTAATAGATTACAGCTGATTAATGATTACAATTACCCCATCTCTGGGCTCAACCCACAAACCTACCCAGCATCATGATGTTCCCAGGTTGTGGAAAGGACAGGCCCTCTGGATGTGGGGTGGGGGATTTTGTGGCTATTATTTAGAAAGCCTTACAATATTAAGTGCCATGTTAGGAGAGTGCATCACTCCTTAAAGACTTCTTTTGTAGATTTCAGAAAATGACAGGCACAATGTATACTCTACAAAGGCCTTTTTTTGTCCCAACCCAACTCCCCATATTTTTACCTGTGTCAGTCAAAGGTTGTACCTGTTGTTTCATACTATTCCTCCCTCCTTTCTACATACAGGTATTTATATATTGATGCACTTATTCTTGTCTTGAATATAATACTTGCTACTGGATGTAAAGCAACTAGCAATGATTTATCAGGAACATTAATTTATGCTAGAGTTATTTCCCTTACTTCATTCTTGTTGAAAATTAAAGAATTTTTGTGAAGGCTAATTTCAAATATTATGAATTATGGGTATTTAATGTCCCTTTTTAGCAAGGCGTGTATGTATGATAGTTGTAGTGGTTATTTTTATTGGTTGAAACAAGATCTGAGTATTGTGAGGGAACCACTGATCGTCATTAAGTCAGTGACAAACTTTATCAATGTATTACTGTTGAATTTTATTAAGTACATGCACACTACATATGGTATGCTGTATGTAGAATGGTTTGTCAGTGACTTGCGACGGGTTGGTGGTTTTCTTCAGGTACTCGGATTTCCTCCACCTATAAAACTGACCACCATAATATAGCTAAAATATTGTTGAAAGTGGATTTAGACACCCTATCCCTGTATGTAGAATGTGAAATCACATATTTCATGTTTTCACAGTAACAGAGACACCCTACTTAAATTATTACAATGTAAATACTTGATAGGTATTTTATCAAACATTCAGCCAGAAAGGTATACAAAAATGTAAGAAACTTTGAAAAGTAGTTAGCAGATTCAGATCAATTAGATGTTAGTTGTACCTCTTTTTAAATTTAGATTTTTTTTTTTTTAAATTAGATGCAAATGTATTGCCAAAAACAATAAGTAAAAAAAGATACAACAAAAATCTAGCTTGAATTTGAATCAGATTGAGATTTGATTCAGATGTCGATTAATTTTATAAAGCTGATTAAAAGTTAATCTGATGAAAAAAATAAATACAGGAAACGTGATAAATGTCTGAATGTGCATAAAACATTGTATTTAAGTGTACATGTTATGTGCAATAAAAGTTATTGATAAGCAAGAGATCCTTGTATGATAAAATTTTGTCAAGTCCACTCCAAACCAAAAAAGTTATGATTCCAACTAGTGCATCTTCTGTTTTTTTTTATGTAAAATATGGTGAGTCTCAAACATTAACTGACCAGTCCATGACTTGCTCAGATGAGTTACAAGTATCTATGTTAACATTGTCTAGCCTAACCTCATTTACTGTTGATCTGAAGAAATATAATAGTATTTTAGATACAGTTGAAATGTCTGTGTCTTTTGAAAATTGTGAAATACGAAACCAAATTTCAGGTCAATTTAATGTGTGTGAATAATCAGCATCACCCTTCATTAAGATTGTAGGGTTAAGGGTTAAAATTACGGTGTTTAATGCCACTTTCAGTGACTATCACAACTAAAGTTGTGAGTTCTAATCCTGTTCATAGCAAGGTGTACTCGATACAACTTTATGTGATAAAGTTTTATCCACCAATAAAACTGATCAGCACGATATAACTGAAATATTGTTGAAAGTAGTATTAAACACAATAATCCCTCCCCTCACCCACTCTGATGAAATAATGATAGTGTGTATCCCTGTATAATATAAAAAGTATGATTTGACATTTGCTGTAATGTTCCAACATCTCTAGTTTTGATGTTATGCTGTAATGTTCCAACATCTCTAGTTTTGATGTTATGCTGTAATGTTC
>MJUT01016830.1:881038-902923 GCA_002080005.1 Gigantidas platifrons
AACATATCTAGTTTTGATGTTATGCTGTAATGTTCCAACATATCTAGTTTTGATGTTATACTGTAATGTTATAACATATCTAGTTTTGATGTTATGCTGTAATGTTCCAACATCTCTACTTTGACCTTTAACACTTACACTTACTTGTGGAAATATATTTGACATAGATAGAGGTTTATCTAGATAATGAATGGCATCATTTTTTCTCTGTGCCTTTATCTTTGGCAATAAATCATAGCTAATTGTCAGAGATATCTAATAGAGTAGATATATATATGTGGGGAATATACAAAACCATAAAAAATGAGAGAAACTATTGGTGGAATTGATAATTGGTCTTGAACTGATTTTTTATTCAAAAAGCAAATGTTTAGGATGAAAAAGATGTTTGTATATAATATTTATACTGATTATAGTAGCTCATTGTTTAATTGTGTTGTACCTGTTACTGTTATTAAAAAATAGATAAATAAATTAATTAATATTAACATTGTATCTAAAAGTACCAAAGTACATTGTATATATATGAGGCCGTCGTGGTTGTGATCGTATGGTAGTTGGATTTATAACTACCTATGCCAACAGTGACTATCCCCACTAACTCAGGAGAGGTGTATGAGATGCAATGATTTGTGGCAAGTTATTGGTTTTCTCCGGGTATTCCGGTTTCCTCCACCAATGAAACTGACCACCACGATATAATAGTAACTGAAATATTGTTGAAAGTCACTTTAAGTGGCATTAAGGCAAAAAAAAATATGTGTGATTAGGGTTTCCCTACCTACCCTATTTTTTTGCTCTCAAAAATGCCTACCCTAACATTTTTATGGTCATTTTGGCTTAAGCACCGTTAAACTTTGGATTTCTTCCCCATTAACTTAATGTAAAAATATTTTGAAAAAAAAAATTCCCTACCTACCTGCCCTATTTTTTTTTGGGATGAAACCCTAAACACACATTTTTTTGTTGTTGGCCTAAATACCATAATCATAACTCCATTGTATGTGTACTACATGTACATAAATATATTATTCCTTGACATGTAAAAATACAACGTTTTTTTAACAGTTGAGTCTTGTCAACATGATCAAGTAATATTTTTGAAAAATAAAGGTTCTGCTGCTCTTTTTGTTTCAGATAACTTATAATTATGTACTCATTATTTCAAAGTAAAATCAGTATTATTTTTTGACTTGTAAATAGCAAGTGTCAACTACAATGTATTTTGTTTACAAGGATATCAAGGGAAGATTAAGGGAAAAAAAGTTCAGTACAGTAGTCTCCCTTTAATAAGCTACCCTTCTGCTGCAATAAAAAAAAAGGCCACCTTATCATAGGGATGGCCTTATTAGAAGACAATTTAATAGTATTTTTTTAAATATCTCAGTGCATCTGATATTTGGCCTGATAAGAGAAGTGGTCTTTGATGGGAGGGGACTACTTGTACATGTATTAAAAACCTAGATATTTAATTTAGTATCAGGGACATATATACACTCAAAAAGTTGAAAGTAAAGAGAGAAGACCTGTTTGTAGCAAAAACAATAACAATAG
The DNA here is from genome assembly GCA_002080005.1 of Gigantidas platifrons. Taxonomy (NCBI): domain Eukaryota; kingdom Metazoa; phylum Mollusca; class Bivalvia; order Mytilida; family Modiolidae; genus Gigantidas; species Gigantidas platifrons. The sequence continues at coordinate 882,593 of MJUT01016830.1, forward strand.
CATTATTTTATTGGCACTGACACATTCCTGTACACATACAATGTAACTGATTAAGTTCTCCACCGATAACTACTAATAAACACCAATAATTACCAATAATCACCAATAAAGATATTAATTGTATGATAATATAACCTATTATCATTATAGCATACAATGTACATGACACATGTATGTTAAAGGGGCATTATCTACGATTTTGACCAAAAACATTATATGCTTTGGAAATTGGTAAATAGCTTTAAAATGAAGGTAAATAAAGGTAAATATTTCACATTAAACAGCTTATCGAACCACTTTCTGCCTTTTGAGAACGAAAATTACCATTGATTACTTATTTGCTAGCAAGCAATTTTTTTGACCTCGTTTTTTCCATATGCAATTGACCTTACTAGTGACAGGTAAAAATGAATAATTTGTATTTTGTCGCTTATTAACTGCCAACTTGCATGGTTCTTTGTCCGTAATTAACACCGACTAAAAGCAGATTCACAAAAAATAAAGAAATAAGTGCATTATTGTACTGATTTAATGATGATTCGACAAACACTGTAAACAATGTCGATAATTAATAAGATGGTGTCCATTTCTTGATCAATCTCAAAACACAAGTAGTTGCATGTTTCCCCCCCTTGTTACAGGTCGGTGGTTTTCTCTAGTCTCCTCCAACAATAAAACTGACCACCATGATATAACTAAAATATTGTTGAAAGTGGCATTAAACACCTGGCCATAAACCATATTATAATATATGTTTGCATTTGTCCCTTATTTAATTGCTTTGATATTAAGAGTTTCCTCCCTTCAGTCTTCATCAAGTATATTTCTTATTTTACTCTCAAAAATATAAAATGAAATATTTTCTAATCCTGTTTTGCATATTTATTTTATTCATATTATGATTATATGGTTTTCTCCGGGTACACCGGTTTCCTCCACCAATAAATCTAACCGCCATGATACATATATCACAGAAATATTGTTGAAAGTGGCGTTAAACACCATAACTCCCAATTATCATAAAATATTGTTTATATAAAAATGGTTAAGTGAAATCTATAAAAAAAAATCATATTTTTCCCCCCTTTGTCCTTAGTGTATAAAGATAATTGTTAACTGGCCTTGTGTATTTATGATATAAAGTGTCTTTATGAAGCATTTTTAACAGCCCTTGTGTATTTATGATATAAAGTGTCTTTATAAAGACTGTGTTAAATCATTTTAATTATAACCATTGATTGTTGACTCATCACACAGTGATGCATTTCAGATTAAAATGTCATTGATTTCCATGATAAATGCACCATTCCTATGCAACTGTTACATAATTCCTTGCAATAGGCAAGGGGACATTACTCTGTTGAAAATATGTGTGTGTGGGTGACTGAATATTTTTATCTTTATCATATATCAAAATTATTTAATTAAGAGAAACGTTTAATCATGATATTTAATATTTATTCAAGCATTTAAAAATTCGGAGAAAATTAGTTAAAATTGATATCTGTCCCTAGAATTTCAGAATTATGTTGAAAATGTAAGACATGTGGAAAAGTATAATTACATGTACATGTATGACGATTAAAATTTTATTTCTGTCCCTTGACTTGCAAAATCATGCAATAGAAATCCAAGGAGAAAAAGTATAATTGTGATGGTTAAAATTTTAATTTTTGTTCCTTGAGTAGGAAAATCATGCAATAGAAATGCAAGGGAAGTGAAAGTGAAAAAACACAATTATGAAGGTTAAAATTTTAATTCTGTCCCTGGGGCTGGAGTTACAAAATCATGTTGCAAAAACGCAGGACAAGTGAAAAAGCATGTTTTTATTTATAATATTAATTGGGTTCCTGATTATTATTATATTTGTTACTTATGTCTAAATGTTGTTAAAAGATAAATTATGTAATTCTAGTCAGATGTGTAAATATCTTTGGCACACCTTCAGTTATTTTTATGTTACAGATATATGTTTTTTTACAAGAAATAATCTATTTGCTGAGAGTTGTTAGGAGAAGAACAATTGGCAGATACAAATGTACCAGGAGGAGGTGGTAGACATGTGTTATAATTGTTACTATGGATCGTTCCATTATTATATCATAAGCATGTTGTGTAGGGTACCTTAGTATAGTAAAAAAAATGCAGGGTAAAAAATGTCATCGTGGTCAACTTTCAGATTTCGTTTTAAAAGAAAAAGTTTCGCAAAATTAACCAAGTCAGTATAGCACTTAGGATTTTTTTTGGGGACAGATTGTGAAATTTATGGATTTTAAGCTAATTTTACAATTATTAATGTAGAGAAATAGATTTTGAAACTGTGCCAGGAAAGTGTGAGAAGAATAAGTTGATAAGTTTTCATACTTCAGGAATACATGTATGCATTATTACATATCAAAGATGCAAATTTTAGAAAATAGATACATGTACAAGTACAATGATGTTCAATGGTTGATTTGTGAATGATTTTATTCATTAAAAATATAACTTTTGTATGTGCTAAAATTGTGTTGTAAATGGATTATAAATTCATTAATTAACACAAAAGTGAATCTTGATTTAGTTTTACATCGTTTGAATGAAAATTCCTGGAATTTAAAGGTTGGGAGTATTTGGTGGATGAATCGCAGCAAGAATCTCATGAATTTATGTTTAGGAGAATTTGGTGATTGAGTCGAAGGCAAAATCTCAGGAATTTAAAGCTTAGGAGAATTTCATGATTGAATGGTTTAAAATGTGTGATTGACAAAGGAAATATGATTGATTTGTGTATCATACCAATTATGTTGTACTAGTTCACTCAGGAAATATCATTAACTCTTATAGAAACCTACCTACATCAAGAAGGAAGTTTAGTTTAGTAGGAAACAGAAATACATTTAGCTAATCAACCGTGCAAGCTAAAAGTACACAAAATCATCCAATTAACACTGTAATTAATGGATAAAATACATGTGATAAAAGTACTTGTACCAAGGTCAAGGAATCAATTTACTTGACTTTACTTTGCAATATATAAAGACTGGACAAAAATGTTATGATTTTATTTAATAATAATTAGTATAGGGTTATTGGCATAAATCATACATTTTTAATTACCATCTGAAGATAAAAACGTACATTACTGTGTGAAAGAGGAACCAGAAGTTGAATTATCATTTACACAAGACTTCAATAGAATTGATGAGATGCTGAATATGATTTAATGTTAGAGAAAACAAACTTCTCCTGAAATCATTTTGCTGAAGAAAAAACAATTAAATTTGAATTGTACCAGACATTTGCAAAAAAAACCCACACAAGTTTGAAATAATGACCGGTACTTTATTGTGGAGTATTTAGGGGACCAGTCCATATTGTGTTGATGTTGTGTGATAAGAGTGTTATTTTAAAGCTTAGATAATGGTTGTGATGATATTTATAATTAGTTTATAATAACTTGGTATTACCCTGGGGAGACATCACAACCTACCATCTGGCCACTTTTGTCTGTTTCAATGGAGAGTACACCAGTTAGATATTAGTACCATATGATTGGGCTATTTTTATTGGAGTGATTAGTTTCTAAACCAGTTTAGTTATAATTAGTACAGCATACATTTCTATAAAGATTTAAGAGTACAAATGTATGTGGCAAATATTGACAGCAAAATTTGAAGATGAAAAAAATATTGACAAGTGACAGCAAAATTTGGAGAAAAAAATATTGATAACTGAGAGCAAAATTTGAAGAAAAAAATGTTGATAACTGACAGCAAAATTTGAAGAAAAAAATGTTGATAACTGACAGCAAAATTTGAAGAAAAAATGTTGATAATGTGGTCACCAACAGCATAATAATCCGTTTCTGTTCATTTTTGTTGACTTGAAAGACAAAGTACACAGTAGAAGTGACAATTGTCTTGTATTCATTCTACATTTTTACTGACTCGCTAAAAGTACACAGTACTTTGTTACAGTACAAAGTTACATTTTTTAGTAATGTACAAAATTTTACACAGTACCCCAGAGGTGACTTGATGACAACTGTGAATTATAATAGGATCAAAATGTAATTATTCATTCATTTAAATTTAAAATTGGTCGAAAAGGAAATCTTGAAATTTAAATTATATTGTAATTGATTGATTTGAACTATTTAAAAAACTGATTGCAGACTAAATTAAACGGAATTGATCAAGTGCCTTTTCATATGACAGGAAACTTGTATAGCACTCTAAAATTGATAAAATCGAGGAATATTTGCTGAAATTCATGCTTGTTAGCCAGAAAATTATGGAGATAGCTCAACATGAAAAAAAATGATGGTAATATTTAATTAGTGCATTGGGATCTATCATAGTGTGTCAGTTGATGAACATTTTTAAGCTGGAGTATCATTTAAATATTTTCTGTTTCTTGTCTCTGTCCTGTGATATATTGAAGGATACACCTGTTTGGATGAAGTGTCCAGCAGTTTCCTGTATTGGACAGGTGTCATCAAGAATTATCTGTCAACCAATTGGAATTCTTCTAGAAATATGAAAAAAATGACATTTGGAGTTTAAAAAGTTTTATTTTGGATATGAGAAGAGACTTATACTCATTCTTTGGATGAAAATTCATGCCATATCTTTTTGGTAATCAAAAATAATTTTTTAAAGTAATGGAGAGTCGCAGTAGTGTGAAAAAAATGTGGGAACGATTTTCATCGGAATTAGGGTCCCGGATTGACCGCTGGAGGAAGGCAATCTCTAGTATTCACCATAATGAAATACCAGGTCTGTAAATATAATTTAGTTTGACCTTGACTGTTCCTCTTTTGAACCTGATTAGAGTTTTTTTGCAACCTATATATCTATAGTGTTTAGTTTGAGATTTAATTTGCTGTTGTTAAATATGCATGTATATAAAATACTGGTAATCATTAAAAGTTCAGTAGAAATTTATGAAGAGGTAACAGTAACCTAGAAAATGAAAGATTTGTAGAAGTTACATTTGTATAAATAGTACTTTCACAGATGTATAAACAAGTACATGTTACTTTACAAAATGATCTTTTTTTTTATTGGAGAAGGGGTGGGGGGGAGGTTACTTTGATCAATTAAGACAGATGATTTTTAAATCTTTTATGACCTGTTATTTAGTATTATTATGTGCATATTCAAAATAAAAATATGAGAGAAATTGACAACATAATATTGTTGAAAAAAAATAGTTGCAATACAGGCACTAGTAAAAATAATATAAGTACCAGAGCAACTGAAATTAATGTTTCCATTTATCTCCTTTTAAAGGCATGAAATACACAATCGTGTTTGACTTTGACCTGAATTTAAACCATGTTATTATCTTGTGTACAGATTCAGCATACAGTATAGATTTTTCATCATTATAAATATCCCAAGTGCATAGACTGCATTTAGATAGAAAAAAAGGAAAGTTAATTGGTTAATTTTAAATCTGATTAAATGATTCTCCCTGCCTGTGTAGGAAATCCTCTAGTATAACACTGAACACAATTATTGACATGTTGTCCTTATATGTGCTCACCCACACAACAACAATAGACTTTCCCTGTCAGTGTTAATGACTAGTACATTATCTGTTGTGAGGGGTGACAGCACCTCGATGCTGCTGCTGCTGCTTGCTGATAATTTTCTACACATCATAGTATCATATAGAACAAATGTTTCTTTGAGATTTACAATATTTTTTATGTAGAGACCGCCGCTAAAAACTAAAACAAAAAAGAAACGGAATAAATACTATATTTAATTTGTGTCTAGGATAAAAATGGCAATTTAATGGTGCTTTAAATAAATTGTGCATTGAAGCAAGTAATACATGTGATTCCGGGAATCAGATAATAGGAGACATTATATAAATAGATTTTTTTCCGATGGTCAATTCTAAGACTGTTTAATAAGAATGTGTAAGATTACTACAAACAGTCATCACTAAAATTTGTATTAAATAAGGAATTGTGATTAATGAATCGTGGAAGTTTTGATTTATTGTGTGGAAATGATGTTCCGAGGTTCATTTGGGGATGATTTTATTTGATATTATTGAAAGATTTTACAAAAATGTTGGCTGAAGGAGGGGCTAGTACAGATGTGGGCCTCGTTGATCAAATTAGTTCTATTGAGGAGGAGGAGGAGGAGGAAAATGAAGGTTTGTTATCAATTTTTTTTCTTCAAAAGTATGAGGTGGCAATCTTGAATTCTTGATTATTGTTGTACATTGTACCTTGCTAAAACAATAGACAGGTATTCAAAATGACCACCATTCCTAGTAGTTTGATATTTAATGCTGTTATAGTATTTTGTACATTCTTTTACTATTACAATGTCATAATCAAGTGACATACAATAGTCCCCCCTCTTATAAAACCCTCCCACCAAAGGCCACCCCTCTTATCAAGCTATATTTCAGAACACTGAGGTAGTAAAATACTCCCATTTGTCCCCTTCAAGAGTGGTCTCATCTTGATAATTGAATCACAATTGTAATACAGGTATATACAAAAATTAAACAATTAAAAAACATGCACATATTCTCTCCCACTCAAAAATGTTAAAAGCATATTATATTATGATTATTAAAGGTTTCATTAGACTAGTTGATCTGTTAATTTTTTTCTGACAAACAGTGGGCGGATGCATCGTTTATACCTTTCTGCCAAAATGTTGATGGTAACAATTGTCAGTTAGCTGCCCCTTCATGAGTTATTTTTTATTTGCGAGATGTTTGTACCTAATCTTGCAGCTGTACATATGGTCATGTCTAATTAGAAGATGGTTATTATTTTTACCTTTGTCTTTATCATCAAGTGTAGGTCCATGAACTGCTTTCTCCATTAATCCATCTATCTGAAATATTGGGAGGATACGGTTACCTACATGTAGTTTGTGTAGATTGGTTTTTATAAAAAGTATCAAAACTTTGCATATCTGATTGCACACCTCACTGAAGATGTGCACATCCTATTTTGATCAGATTTGACCATTTTTGTTTAAAAAAAAAACTTTCCATGTTTAGAACTTTATTTTGTCATTTCATGCCATTTTTGTCATCACCTGTTGTAGAGTGTACCTTGTTTGTAGTAGTAGTCTAATTTTATAACTTCAAGTTCAACTACAGTTTTTGTAATCAAGCTCTGCATTTTCATGCATGTTGATAGAAAACAAATTGAAGATGTACACCAGGTGAAAAATGATTCCATACATATTGATGATGTATATTTTGAAGAAGAAAACAAAGATTGATCAAATTTTTTACATGTAAACCATAAACATAGTAATGATTTCCTCCATATTTATGTAATCTGTAACAGCCAATTATTAACTGTAGTGTCCACCTTGTACTACACTAAACAAACTTTATGTTGTAGTTACATGTTGTACACCTGTATGTATATAATATATAAACAACCTTTTCCTATAAAAAAAACATGATAAAAAAATATGGTCAGTGTTAGCAAAAAACATGATATTAAAAATATGGTCAGTGTTAGCAAAAAACATGATAGTAAAAATATGGTCAGTGTTAGCAAAAAACATGATAGTAAAAATATGGTCAGTGTTAGCAAAAAACACGATAGTAAAAATATGGTCAGTGTTAGCAAAAAACATGATAGTAAAAATATGGTCAGTGTTAGCAAAAAACATGATAGTAAAAATATGGTCAGTGTTAGCAAAAAACATGATATTAAAAGTATGGTCAGTGTTAGCAAAAAACATGATAGTAAAAATATGGTCAGTGTTAGCAAAAAACATGATATTAAAAATTTGGTCAGTGTTAGCAAAAAACACGATAGTAAAAATTTGGTCAGTGTTAGCAAAAAACATGATAGTGAAAATATGGTCAGTGTTAGCATTGTGAAGTGACACACACCCAGAATCTTGTTTAAAAAAAATATGGACTTTTTTAGATAGTAATTTTTCGCTAACAGTGTTTATGAAGGTTTGCGTTTCAAATTTCTACTGCAGTTTTCAAAGTACCATTTGGAAATGTCTTGGTTTGTCGTGTGTTGCCACATACCTTGTACATGTGTTCAGGAATTAAATTTTAATAGAATATCCTCAAAATTATGAATCATTATGCATAAAGACAAATAAAACTAACAAATTGCTTCAAAAATTAGAGAGGTCGTCATGGTCTTGATTGTATGATAGTTGGATTTATAACTACCTATGCAATCAATACCTATCATCACTAAGGTTTGAATCTCACTCAGGCGAGGTGTAGTACTTGATACATATTATGTGATAAAGTTTGTCAGTGACTTGTGGCAGGTCGGTGGTTTTCTCTGGGTATTCTGGTTTCTTCCACCAATATAACTGACCGCCATGTTATGATGATATAACTGAAATATTGTTGAAAGTGGAGTCAAACACTATAACCCACCACACCTGTATTATCTCATCGTCTCTCATTAAATGACAAAAAGAATTGATATTATTGATGTAGCTACAATGTACTTTTAATGTAATACTGACTTCTAACAAAGAATATACTGTTTATAAATGTGCTACTGTACAAGTAGAAATGTTTATGTGTTGGAAAATTTTCACTTATTTTACGTTTCAATAAAATGCACAAAATTGACGCCTACATATAAAGTTTTTAATCTACATTTTTTGGTATGTGTTCAACTGAAAACGATAACGTTTTTTGCAAAAGTGCAACCCCGGCCCACACAAATTGTTTGTAAACGATAAAAACTACAAATTTACCCTGCCCCTCCCCACACAAAATTAACCATGCATACAGTATATTAGCTGAAGGATAACATAAAATCACAATTGATTATACTTCTAATAGAATTAATATCAATTAGTGGTAACAGTTGTTCATTAAATTAATTACTAAATAAAATGGTTGATAAAGGGATTACTTATCTAATAGTGGGTTGATTAATCTCAGTAATATGATTGAAATAATTTAGGATCAATAACCCATGCTGGGGATTGTTTCAAGTAGATGACATAAGGTGTACAGTCTTTGGCCTTCATTTTTATTCACTTACTTGCCAAATTTAGAAAATTTTCTATTTATTCAAGCAAAGTGGCATTAAACACCAAAAATCAAATCAAATTTTATTCAAACAAATTCTTTCATAATTTTCACTTTTCCGAATCCAGTTTTACTTGTCCCATGTTTCGAGCAAGTGGGTTAGCGCGAAGACTGGTGTCTATGAAATTGATGGTCTAGCAATGTTGGACCACCCATAAAAAAATGTTGGTTATTAGTAAGCCTGACTGACCCAGTTTGTCAGTGACTTGTAACAGGTCCGTGGTTTTCTCCGGGTACTCCGGTTTCCTTCACCAATAAAACTGACTGACTGATATAACTGAAAAATTCTTGGAAGTGGCGTTAAACACCACAAACAAAAGCAGAATGATCAAAGTAAAAGATTTATACTGAATTTTCTTGACTCTTCTGAATGTTTTAAATATTTTGATAATACCTTAATTACAACCTCTCCTCAACAAATGTAAAACATTTTGAGTGAACAGATCAGTGTTTATACAATACATCTGGAAAATCAAACCTTTTAACCTTCGATTCTCTCCAGACTTATAGGTAAATCTGGAGGCGTTTAATTAAACTTGCATGTTAACAGAAAGAGGCTGCCTTTTTATACAATTACTTAACTGAGTGTCTCCTTGAGTTCTAAGACTCTGATTAAGAATAGTAGTAAAGTTTAGTCATAATACGATTATCTTGTCGGTCATTATATACAAAAAAAATTTGAAGTGTTTATGTTCTTTGCTTGTTTTTCATCTTATAAACATGATCGTGTTAATGGTAGAACTTGCCTTGTACATAAGAGGAAGCAAAGTTTGAGATTCACATTCAATATAAGTAAAGACTGTTACATGTCTTTTACATAATAGTATCTTAACTTTGAACTTCATACTAAAAAACATTCATAAAACTAAGAAACATATGTTAGGCTCTTTTTTTTGTGTTTAATGGTTTTAGGTGAGAGGGGGTTGTTCGTTTTGTTGATATGGGTGGAAATTTGCTATGAATTTTTTTTAAACAATCTCTCTATCTATTTAATGAAATCAAGAATTCATATGGGCCATGGTCACATGTTAGTTACATTTTGTAGATCTACATCTGTCCGTGCAATAAAAACATAGATATCAAAGTTATTACGCACAACACGTTTCTGGAATAACCTTCATCAGGTATGCTCAAAATCAAAAAATTGGAAAGCCAAATAATCTAAAAGTGTTTGGGAGCAATCCTTGCCTATCATTCTATAAGTGTGTGAGTTTATTCCTGACAGAAGTGAGACGTACTTGATATAACATCATGTGATAAAAGTTTGCTGCTTGTAATTTTCGTAAATAGAACTGACCACCACAATATAGCTGAAATATTGTTGAAAATGATGTTAAACATTTATTATGTTAATCTTACAATCTTCATGGAAGTTATTTTTACGTTTAAGCAAATTGTTTTGAAAATTGTTATGGTCCATAATATACATGTGATTGTTTTAATTAGATATGAAAATTTATTGTTAAAAGCAAATACCAGTAATACTAATGTATAATTGATATTTCTATTTTTAGAGCTGCACGCTATGTCCATGCGGCTAGCGTCCGGCGGCACATACAATGTTCGGGCATCAGAGATGGCCGCTCACATTCAGGACACCCGGCCAAAGACAGTGACATGTGTTGTACATTTTCTGGACGACAGCCAAGAAGTATTTGAAGTTGACGTAAGTATTTAAAAGAAACATTATCGTCTTTGTAAGAAGAATGTTCATGTAGTTTCATTTCTCTCTTACATAAAAATGATTTTTTTAGCCAGTAATAAATGTAGATTTAACAATATCACAATAAAAACATCAAGATGGGTGTATTTTTTTATGATTTTTGCATGTATTACATATATTAAGCCTACAAATCCCTAAAAACAAGTGTGGCAGATACCGTCGTGATCGTATGGTAGTTGGATTTACAACTACCTGTGCAATCAGTGGCTATCACCATTAAAGTTGTGAGTTCGAATCCCACTCATGGCGAGGTGTACTCGATGCAACATTATGTGTGATATAGCTTGTCAGTGACTTGCGACAGGTTGGTGGTTTTATCCTGGTACTCCGGTTTCCTCCACCAAAAAACACTGACCACCACGATATAACTGAAATATTATTGAAAGGGGCATTATATACAGATATATCATGTTTGGGAGGGGTATTTGCGAAAAATACCAATCGAGAGACGAAAAATTTCCCGAGCCGAATGGCGAGGGAAATTTAGTCTTAAGACTGGTATTTTTCGCAAATACCCCTCCCAAACATGATATATCTGTTTAATTACACCGAATATTATTTAGAACACTGGCTAAATAAATAATACCTTTTGTATGTCGTTTTCAGGACCTAACATGATGTATCTGTTAAATTCTAACGCATGATGTTACATAAAACGCACAACTGATAACGTTTTACAAATTTTGTTACAAGCGTCTCGGTGAAGGGTAAAACGGCAAATACGATTTTGCAAATACCATGAAAAAAAGTTAAATCTTATGCAAATACACCTACATGAAGGAAAAATTCTGCAAATTCACAATGCAAGGCCTGAATTTGTAAAAAAAATATCACGGCTATTAACCAATCAGAATCCAGCATTCTTATATAAAGTGGCATTAAACACCATAACACTTACCCATACTAGTATGTAATTCTATGTCATAAATTTTCCATTCAGATTTTCTTTTTTTTTTTACAAATAATTTTTTTCAGTTGTGGTCGATCACCAAGATGAAATTGTAGAATTTTTGCCTCTTTTGGTATTGAAGTTGTGTTTGTAAAGTAATATTTAGCATTCTATTTACAAATATATGCATACTAAGACTAGTAAGTATAAAAAAAATACACAAAAATGAAGCGACAACATTATAATCTAGATTAGATTTACTTGATCATTCAAGAGTTCAACGCAAATGTTTTCATTGATTGATTGATTGGTGTTTAATGCCAACTTTGCAGTATTTCAGCTATATCGTGGCTTTAAAAAAAATGTTTTTATTGATAATAAACACTAATACAAATTCTGATTTAAAAATTAAAAAAAGTTGAATTAAGGAAGAGGATTATTATGTTTTTCAGAAGAGAGCAAAGGCGCAACATTTACTAGATAAAGTGTTTGGACATTTAGAACTTGTAGAAAAGGACTACTTTGGATTGCAGTTTCTAGACTTGACTCCTCCACCAGAGGGCGTACCTCATGGACATGTACCAGTCACATCCTACGCAATGGTAAATTTAATAACGACTTTTGATTGTGTGTCATGGGATCTTTACCATGTGTTAAATCAGTGCCGTCTTAACGCATGGGCACACTGGGCAGTTGCTCGGGGGCCCCACGAGCATAGGAGTCCATGCTATTCTATGTATGTATTGTACGGCATGTTTTTTTTTAATGTTTAAACACTGATTTTGTTGGAAGTACCAATACAATAAACATCTGTTTCATTTTATCGACATTTACAGTTTTATTCCTGTGATTGGTTGTTTAGATATTGACCCCAGTGCATTGCTTTGCCAGGGGGCCTATAATCATTTTAAGAACTTTACCATGTTAAATCTAATGTTATGTAAGATACGAGTGTTAAACATTTTGAGATTCACCAGAACTTTACCATGTTAAATCTAATGTTATGTAAGACACGAGTGTTACACATTTTGAGATTCATCAGAACTTTACCATGTTAAATCTAATGTTATGTAAGACACGAGTGTTACACATTTTGAGATTCACCAGAACTTTACCATGTTAAATCTAATGTTATGTAAGACACGAGTGTTACACATTTTGAGATTAACCAGAACTTTACCATGTTAAATCTAATGTTATGTAAGACACGAGTGTTACACATTTTGAGATTCACCAGAACAGCTGATTGTATTAAATCCTATACACACCATTGATCACAAACATTGTATTGATTTTTTCCCATACAAAATGTTAATGTTTTTCCTTTTTCAACTGTCTTATGGGTTCTGTTCTGATAATTTCCTTTTTCTCACCAGCCACGATGATTTATCTGATGTTAAAACTTGCAAATGGTTTCTTTTTCCCATTAAAATATTAATGAGTTATGACCTGATTAATGGAATTACGATAAATGAAGCTAAACAGGGATTATTTTCTCCAAAAAATAAACCGTATTGAATGAAATATAGGATTTTTGAAATGTAACAGAAATATTAAAGCTAGCTAACTGTCGTAATGTATCATGAGCTGTGTAATAACAAAGATAATATTATGGTTTGTTTCTGATCAATTATTTTGGTATTGGGTCTGTGCCTGTGGGTAAAGAGAGGCAATTATTATTGTTATTGCATGTATTATTATCAAAAAGATTTTCTGATATTTTATGAAAAATTCAAAATTTTAAGTATTGGTTAGTAAAAAAAAATTTAAATGACAATTATCACTATAAAGAATATTGGGAATGAAATGGTATTGAGAACAGATAATTGTCGTTACACCAGCTAACATTAATGTTATGAAAAGTGATGGTCAGCAATTCAATCAATATAAAAAAAAAAACAATCACCTCTCAACTGAAATCATTGAACACATAAACAACCATGACATGTGTCAAGTCCAAGTTCTGGCTGGGACAGATACAAAAATGTGGCAGGGTTAAACTGGTTAATGGCAGGGTGTCAAGTCCCTATAAAATCCTATAATTTCCTTTAAATTTGGAGATTCCTATATTTTCCCTATTATTCTTTAAAACCCCTATAAAGCCCTATATATATATAAAAAAAAATCATTGAAAAAATGTAGTCATAAAAATAATACTTTGCTCATATAAAACTACTGTGTGAATCATAAAATTTTCCATTTTTGAATGTATGTTGTATTGACATTTTGAATTTTTTGTTCCTTTTAATTTTTCATGTTATGAAGAGTTACTTTATAATGAAAGTTGAAAATAAGAAATAAATGGGAGGAAAGAAAATGGCTGTAGGGGAGGAGGAGGCCATTGCTAAAGTTTATATAATATGTTTGTAGCATGTTAAGTATTATGTACAATGATTCACTCTCATGTTAATACATAAATTGTCAGATTTCCAGGGTTAAAGAATGGACTTTCAACACAAATTATATACTAGAAACCCTATATATTCATATATATATTTCTTCCAAAATCCCTATATTTACCCTATAGATTAAACAAAAAATTCCTATAATCCTATATTTTTTAGGCCAAAAGTGGCTTGACATGACACCCTGTAATGGGATACCCACAGCACCCACCCCCTTTTAAATGTGATTTTAAATTATATCCTTGGCTACAACCTTTATGTAATAAAGTTAATTTTACTTCAAAATCTTGGATTAGCATATATGCATTTCAAGGCTGAAAAAAACCCACTAAACCATTGAATGATAATTGTTTACAAGGACATAACGTTTCAATGCCAGTTAGAACAGCCTCAAGAGCAGAACTGTTTAACATATACAATAAACATGTGTAATGAGTGCACAGTGTAATAGACAAAACACACAAAAAACAGGAAAAGAACAATGTAAAAAATATATAATATGTTTAACCTTTTAAAAACAGACTATTTCCTGACATGATTGAGAGTACAATGTATTGTTGAATGACTTCCTGTACTGTATATGTTATATAAGGGTTGTTTCCATGGAAACATGATATTTTAGTACATGTTTGTAATAGTAAACTCTTTCATGCATAAACATGACAAAGGCGTACCCTGAGTTTATGTTTTATGTTTGGAAGTGATCCGGTTTTTTTTTTTTATCATATTGATATCTTTTCATATTTAAACATATTAAAAAGAATTTATGTAAAATATTGTTAAAGAATTTTGTGGGTTAGTATAGTTGACTTTAAACAGTGTCAGGAAAATGTTTACTTGTCTACAAACTATATATAGGGTGTTTCTGTTTTTTTTTGTACAAGGCGAGTGTATTGTTCATCTGATTTTTTAATGAATTCCTAAGGAAAATCCCTTATCAGTAAAATTCCTAATGTTAGTTTGTAAATACATATAGTAGTAGATTGTGCTTAGAGATTCCGACAGTATGTCAACAGATTTCCTCATTGAAAGTTTCTGAGATAAACTTAGCCGAATGTGGCCGAAAAGTGTCAATTTCCAAAAATTTGAATGTACATATTTTTCATTCATTTTCAATGCAGTTTTTGCAAACTGATTGATCATTTTTATGTGTTATTTGATGGGCCATTGAAATAATATAGCTATTTTATTTCAATTTTTTTGTAGGAATTATATTTCTTAGTTTTAGGGTCAGGTTGTGATGACCCGATTGGAGATTTTTTTAAATTGCAGATTTTTTTGCTAAAAGTACACAATATCCCAAATTATAAGTGCGAGTTTCTTGTTTTCGTATATTGCTTATCTAAACTGAAGAAAAGATGTGATATTGTGTCCCTAGGGAAGAAATTGTAGCAGAAACATTGCTATAAGGAAGTAAATTAAACAATAGATACTGTGTAAACATGTTGGCTTAAAAGTCGATGATTAATCTCCCTTGGGTTTATGGTGACAAAGTCTAGGAAGAATTCTATATTTCTGTGTTATTTTAATAACATGGCTTCTTGGTTGATTATAAATGCACTGACAGAATTTGATAAATGTTTCTTTTAGTAGAGGCTGACCTCATTTTGTCTTGAACTTCCTTTCATAAATTGATGAGTAATAATTGTCCATATAAAGTAGAAATAATTTGGTACATTATTACAGGATTAAATTAGATCTCATATGAGTTTATTGATGTGTAATCTTGGATGCATCACTCGCAAACGGAATAAAATCGAGATGACCTCATGTTAAGTTTGTCAGAGAATAGCAGAGTTATTCTTATACATTTGTATATTTATAATTCCAGTTAGGAGTAATCAGAACTGCTGTTTGAAACTTTACTGGTCGGCCATTTTGATTCCTTTGCTATTTTTAAATTTACACCCTTGAATGATATTTTCCAGATTTGAAGCATGTGAAACCAACAGGCTAATTATGTTTAATGTCTGCCATGTGTGTTCAGTTCGCAAAATGACAATTTTAATTTCATGGTCTGAATCAAATTCTTGAATTTATTTTTATATAGTTCTTAATAAAAACTGAAAAATTTACTGGTGTGAACAAAGTTTGTCCAATGAAATTCAAGGAAGCTAATATTCAAATTGCAATAGAATTATAAATGTTAAAGGTATTAAGCATATTTTAGGATCGTACTTGATGAAGGCATTTTTTTTATGTTTGTAGAGATGGCTTGATCCTCTAAAGACAATAAAGAAACAGTGTAGAGGTATGTATGGTTATAAAATAGTCCTGTCACAAATCAAACACTGATGGCATCACTTGGACAAGATGGACTACATGTTATTTCATTGTGTACAATGTTTGTTCGTCTAGTCAAAGCATACAATGTAACTAGATCTCACCATGATGCCGTTGGGTAAATTGCTCTATAGATATTATATGGCAAGAACTTGCTCATATTGTT
The DNA here is from genome assembly GCA_002080005.1 of Gigantidas platifrons. Lineage (NCBI taxonomy): Eukaryota > Metazoa > Mollusca > Bivalvia > Mytilida > Modiolidae > Gigantidas > Gigantidas platifrons. The sequence continues at coordinate 899,119 of MJUT01016830.1, forward strand.
GTTGTTGGTGATAATTTCAAAAAGCACTCTTTGACTTCTCCTTTTTGATGTATCAGACTGACGAATTCACCCCCACCAAAAAAAATCCCCCCCCACACACACACACAAAAAAAACTGAATGTGAACATCAAATTAAGATCATAATAATTCTCACTTTGTTGCAGTTGTGATAGAAGTCACAATGTCTTGACATATGATACTAAGTGATTAACGATGTTTTTTAAAACGAGATGACTGAGAAACGTCCTCGAGTTTTAAAAAACATCGCTATTTTGTATTCATAATTAAATAATTTTTGTTGAGATACTGACATTTTTTTAAACACAATTACTATTTTATATTGTTAATTACTTATTATCAAGGATTTGGCAATGTGGCGTCACTAAGTTATAGCGTCATATTAGAAAACAGCAATAATGCTACGTACATGCGTCCTTGACAACGCTTAGTTACTGGCGATAATTTTCCATCTCACTCTACTAGCGTGAGATGGGAAATTCTCAGATAGCAAGATCAAAGGAAAACACTGCAAAATAGCGATAATTTGTAGTATAGGGTTTGGGGGATTATGGTGTTTAACACCACTTTCAACACTATTTCAGTTATATCGTGGCAGTCATAGCTATAGGTGTTGCATGTCCAACTGCAATGGTGTTTAAGCCAAAAAAAAAATATGTGTGTTTACGGTCACATGTAAAAAGAAATCAAGGGTCGGTCGGTTGACATTAATTTTTTATTTTTTTAACTATCGGCAAAACCGGAAATAGTCGTTCCCAGTTCTGGAATCCGATTCTGGTATTTCATTTTCAAAATTTCCGCTAAGCCGTCATTCGTTGAAGCTGTTTTATGACGAGTTATGCAGTTTTTCTACCTTCTTTGCTCTCAATTTCGACAAAAAGCTAGCGGTTGAATAAATAAAACATTACTGCTGATTAAACAACAAAAATTGTTATCCGAATTCTGTGTAAAAATTGATAGGGTCGCTAGCAAAATTTAGGGTTGAATAATTGCCGATAAAATAGGTTAGGGTCGGCGGCTGAAAAATAGGGTCTGTCAGGTGACCGTAAACACACATATTTTTTTTGGCCTAAGAACTGTCTATAATCTTTTTGCGGTTATGTCCATTTTTCCGTCATGATGATATATAGAGTAACTTTTATTATCCCACATATTCATCTTAGGACTGTACATGTGGGTCAGCTGAAGCCACTTATTTCATCAAAGCTCAACCTATTTATATATAATACATGTCAGCTGAAGCCACTTATGTCATCAAATCTCAACCTATTTACATATGGTACATCAATTTAATTTAATTGGGGGTTCTGAAGTGTGCATGATAGTGACATATCTTCTTAGGTCATTTAGTAATCTATTTATAGCCCATGGTATAGGATATTTGTATATAATAAGCAGAATGTGTGGTCCCTGTAGTGTTTGATTTAAACTGTTTCAACATTTGAGTGAGTGATTGTTGCTTAAAGCCAACTCAGAAAATTTTCAGCTAAATCATTGCGAGAACTTCATGCTGCATGCATAGCGGAGAAACAACAAATATCAATTTTATAGTCTACCACGCTCGAGGCGAGCACGCTAATCATTACACCACAGAAGCAGTTCTTTCAACATTTGATATATTATTATATAAAAGCTTAGATGTTATTATATAAAGCTTAGACAGTTAAAGGCTAACAATAAATACTAGTTAATACTAGTTAAATTCGTGGATACCAATTTTTGTGGTTTGAGGGAAAATTTTGCATGCCAGGAAAGTGAGAGGTCATGTGTACCATGTGTTGGGGGTATTAATTGTGCCGGTTCTTACCATATTTTTAATTATATTTTAGAATTGTTCTGTTGATAAAATGTTTATACTGTTGTCATGTTTATACTGATTGATTGGTGTTTAATGCCAGCTTTAGTAGTATTTCAGGCATGAACAAATTTTAAATATTAGACATCCATTTCTGTAGAAGATTGTGGTCTTCTGGGTTGAAATACAAGATGCCAAAAAAAATATTATAGCCAACGGCCACTAGCAATTTTAATTAGATTGATATTGCAGCATAAGTGAATGTAAAGTAAAATGTTTTTCTAATAATTGAATATGATCTTTTAATTTTAGGACCTCCATTTGAATTTTTCTTTCGTGTGAAGTTTTACGTGTCTGACCCCAGCAAGCTAGCTGAAGAGTATACTAGGTAGGTTCATTTTATAAAACCTAAGAATCAGATTCATGGAGTGTGGGGGGTTTGAGGGTGAGGGTTTTGGTGTTTAATGCAGCTTTCAACAATATTTCAGTTATATCGTGGCAGTCACTTTTACTGGTGGAGAAAACCACCAACCTGTCGCAAGTCACGGACAAACTTTATCACAAAATGTTGAATTGAGTACACCTTGCCATGAAAGGGGGTTCTGACTCACAATGTTAGTAGTGATAGGCTACTACCACGATGGCTCCTAAGATTCACAAGCAGGGATAATGATTTATATTAACGTGATAGAACATTTATCTTTTCTACACTTACAAATTAATTTAATTAAAGGTACGGTACATTTATATGATCAAATTTGTCCTGTTTCAAACACAAATTTGACAGTCTAAGCACGGCACCAAACACGCTTGATAGGTGTATCAAATATTGGAAAGGAGTTATATAAGTGTTTAGACTGAATGAATACAATTAGAGGTCATATCCAGATGAACTTCCGTATATGAATACATTTTTTTTTAAATATCGACCAATAAGAGAGCTTTACGTTTGTGATGCTATAATAAAAAAGTTCAAAAGGCTTGATGATTTTACCAGCAGCATTTTCATTAGCTAATTATAAGTTCAACTAGACATGACCTCTAATCATGTTCCTTAGATATTAGGAGGAGCATAGCATATTATAACGGCTGATTTTAATCAGATTGACACTGCAAGTAAAGATCAGTTCATGCATATTGTTTGAATTTCTAACATGTATGTTCCGACATTATACTGGTATGTATAGTATTGATACTCACATTAGGTACTATATGTTATATGGGCCGTCGTGGCCGTGATCGTATGGTAGTTGGTGCCTATAACCACTAACGTTGTTAGTTCGAATCCCGCTCAGGCAAGGTGTACTCGATACAACATTATGTGATAAAGTTTGTCTGTAACTTTCTACAGGTCTGTGATTTTCTCCAGGTACTCCGGTTTCCTCCACCAATAAAACTGACTGCCACGATATAACTGAACTATTGTTGAAGGTGGCATTAAACACCAGGGCTAGAAATTAACACTAGCACACAGGCAAATTGCTAGTTGAAATTTTAACTGTCCCCCGACGCTTTGTCGAAGGGGACTAGAAATGGGCGTCGTCCGTACGTCCGTGTGCTTTTTGGTTTCCAGATGATAACTTGTGAATAAAAAGTCAGATTGAAGCTAGGTTTGGTATGTAAGTGTATCTTATGAATATCTAGGTCAAGTTCGATAATGACAATTTTTTGACTATTTTTACTAGAGTTGTGCCCCTTTTTATATCTCAAAATTGCTAAATATTTGGTTTCCAGATGATAACTTGGGAACAAATAGTCAGATTGAAACTAGGTTTGGTATGTAAGTGTATCTCATGAATATCTAGGTCAAATTCGATAGCGATCATTTTTCGACAAATCTTACCAGAGTTACATCCCTTTTTATACTTTGTCCGTGTGTCCCGAATTGGTTTCCAGATGATAACTTGTGAATGAAAAGTCAAATTGAAGCTAGGTGTGGCATGTAAGTGTATCTTATGAATATCTAGGTCAAGTTCGATAATGACAATTTTT
>MJUT01016830.1:902983-932019 GCA_002080005.1 Gigantidas platifrons
ATGTAAGTGTATCTTATGAATATCTAGGTCAAGTTCGATAATGACAATTTTTTGACTATTTTTACTAGAGTTGTGCCCCTTTTTATATCTCAAAATTGCTAAATATTTGGTTTCCAGATGATAACTTGGGAACAAATAGTCAGATTGAAACTAGGTTTGGTATGTAAGTGTATCTCATGAATATCTAGGTCAAGTTCGATAATAATGATTTTTCGACAAATCTAACCAGAGTTACTCCCCTTTTTTTTTACTTCAAAATGGTCCTTGGATGGTCCCCTTTCAGAATTATGAGTGATATATGCTCCCCTGACCCTCTAGTTTACAGTAGTTTCAAGATTTAATCTTACGATGTAACCTTGGCGTCGGGGGACCAGTGGCCAACGGCCTTTTATTTGCCTTTATTTTGTTAGTCCATAAAATTATTACTAGCAGAATTTTGATAGTTGTAAAAACCATGCATTCAGAATTGAATATGAAACAAATACAAACATGTAAACTAGTACTTTTATTTGATCAGATACATGGTGTCTTGTAATTGATGTTAGGGACAAGCACAAGTATCTATATTGACCCATGTAAAGCCCAAAGAGAGGGACTGAAGTATAAATTTTGCTTTAAATTTTGTTGCTAGTCGGATCAGCATGTTTGCTAGTTGATTTGTTTGCAACTAGCAAAGTTTTGCTTGTGGTGAAAAAAGTTAATTTCTAGCCCTGAACTCTCTCTCTCTCTATTATACAGTACAACTCATCTGTAATTGTATGATGTCACATGTAATTAAATTGGGTTATCATATTCATATTTTATGAAATATTTAATTTAATTCTTTTGCTTATTTTTAGGTACCATTTCTTCTTGCAAGTAAAGCGTGATATATTGGAGGGTCGTTTGATGTGTCCACAGAATACAGCAGTTATATTGGCCAGTTACGCAGTACAGTGTAAGTATCTAAAAACACTCGTATTATTCAAAGAATATATTATCCTTATTGTAGTTTCAATAAGAAAATATAATTTTATGTTATTTTTAACCTGTTTTTATACATCCATTAAAGACATGACGTTTTTTGGTATTACCATTGTCCGTAAGTCTGTGTATACAATTTTGTACATTATATTGAAGAATACCAGGATATCCTGGTGAGCATTGTTCAAATATGAATAAGGCAATAGAAATCTTAACCCTCTCTTCACAATTTCATATTCAAAATGGGTTACACCACTTTATCCTGTAAAGTAGCATTCAGTACACTTTGCCATGGAAACTGAACTGACAACTTTAGTTATGATAGGCTTTGATACACTTTCCACCAAATTGTTTGTTAAACATTGCTTCATATTGGGGCTAATGACTACAATATCAAGAATGTTAAAAAGGTATACTGTACCTGAAATATTATTGTAGAAAACTTTGAGAAATAGGAAAGTTTGTATCAATAATTTGTGTATCTTCATGAAGTACATAATAAAACCTAATATAATTTTGGAAAACAAATTTATACATTCCACCTACATCAGTAAAATGAACAACCACCTCACCTCTCAGATATCATAGCTTAGGACAGGCACAAAATATGTGGCAGGGTTAAACCAGTTAATGGGATGCCATAAAAATCAATATGACATATATCTTGGAAACAGCTTTGTTCCTAAAATGTGTAAAATATCAATTCTATAATGTGTAATATCAAGCTCTAAAATGGTTAATAATATATGATTTGAATCTCTTTACAGCTGAACTTGGTGATTTTAACCCAGATGAACATCGAGATAATTATTTAGCAAATTACAGTTTTATACCCAACCAGACACCAGAGTTTGAAAAACAGGTGTCAGATCTACACAAGAAACACAGGTTTGTTTAGACACAGTATATTATTTATACATAAATATCTTTATAATGTTGACTTTCTATTGTATTCGTAGGAAACAAGTGTTCTTGTATGAATTGGGAGATGATCAGAGCTGGATTTCTTTAAAAAGAATTAAAAGTCAAAAGGGTCGTCCAAAGTCTTCGTTGGTTTTACATATTGGTTGTTTGCATTTTATGTTTTCAAAAAAATCAGAGACTGTTTCTTTCATTACAACCTTTGTGAATGAGCACTACCCTATTGACAAACAAATAGCAAGAGTAAGGTCAAGAATAGGTTGTCTCATGTGTCAGGGTGGAACAACATGTCTACTTACGTAAGAACAGGTTGTCTCATGTGTCAGAGTGCAACAACATGTCTACTTATGTAAGAACAGTTGTCTCATGTGTCAGTGTGCAACAACATGTCTACTTGTGGACTGTTATTTTCAATGAGCTAGCACTATAAGGGGTGGGGGTTATGGTGTATAACACCACTTTCAACAATATTTAAGTTATATTGTGGCAGTTTGTTTTATTGGTGGAGGAAACTGGAGTACCAGGAGAAAACCACAGACCTGTCACAAGTCACTGACAAACTATATCACATAATGTTATATCGAGTACACCTCACCTGAGTGGGATTCGAACTCACAACGTAAGTGGTGATAGGCACTGATTGCACATGTAGTTGTAAATCCAACTACCATACAATCACAACCACAATGGCTAACATTATATACATCCAACAAAGTGTGTTGGTTTTATTACAAAGCTGACATCATCATCATCTTATCGAATGTAACTTTTGTTGTAAAATTGCTTTTTAAGCAACAATCGCTTAATAACTGTGTAAATTTATTGGTATATTGTATTTATGTTAATTTAAGTATTTCAAGTATATTTTCTTATTTTTGTCACATTTTTACAGTTGTAATTCTTTTTGTACCAGAAACAAAAAAACAACATTTTATCAAACTGATAAATTTAAATTTTCTTGTGAACATTGAAACTTACTGACAATATTGTATGGACAACAGATAGAAATAAAAATGTAGACATCACATTTAGTGCACACAACATGTTTCTGGAATAACCTTCATCAGGTACACTCAAAATCTAAATATTGGAAAGCCAAATAATTCAAAGGTGTTTGGGAGCAATAAACCAAAGTGCCTAAGCAGGATAGACAAATCGGCTAAGGTCACCTATGTCTGAGGGAGGAGGACCTTAGTTTTAACAGGATAGACAAATCGGCTAAGGTCACCTATGTCTGAGGGAGGAGGACCTTAGTTTTAACAGGATAGACAAATCGGCTAAGGTCACCTATGTCTGAGGGAGGAGGACCTTAGTTTTATAATATAGTTCTTTGTATTATTAATATGTAACAACATTTATATTTACAGAGGTCAGAATCCTGCTGATGCTGAGTTTAATTATTTAGATAAAGCCAAACGTTTAGAAATGTATGGTGTTGATCTTCATAATGCACGGGTAAGGGGAAGTAACTATGATCTACAACATGGTAGATTTTTATCTTGCATTGCAAAATTTATTTGACATCATTTACATAAAATTTTATCTTCATGAAAGTTTTTTTTCTCATTCAGTATATATTTTATTACTGTTTTTTTTATATAAAATTTTCGATTCAAATATTGAGTAAATGGACTGGAAATATTTTGGTGTTGAGTTTCAAATATTTCTGTGAACCCATAAAAACCTTTAAATCTTTTAGAGACATTACTTGGGAATACCCTTTCAATAGCAATAAAACACAGCTTTACCTCAGATTTGTATTATAAACACTACATGACTCCCAAACAGTGTGTAAAAATATATTTAAAATGAATTTTTAATGTTAAAATTCCATTCCTAAAAATGATGGGCAAATAGAATTTGTAACGTATGTGATTTTCTATCATGTAAAATAAAATAATTTGTCTTAGGTTAACTGTTTACAGTTCACATTTAATGTTTCTCAGCTACTGCCAAAAGTTAAAAGTATGTATTAGGTCAAATAATGTAAGGTTATTGAATTAAATTATAAGAAAATGTTGTCAAATGTTTTTATAAGTCTTTGAAGATTTATCTCCCTTGTCTGTTTTTTTCAATTACAAATTACTGGAGTTTAAAATGAGATAATATGGTTAAACAATTTATTTATGAAGCTGTTTAGTAAAGTTTTACCTTGGAAAGTTCTTTTTGAAGGAAATTTTTAAGATATACATGGAATATAATGAAACGGCAGGTAGCACGAAAAAATAGAAAAATAATGTGTATAATTTTCCTACAGGGAGATAACTCTTCTATTTTTCAGTCGATGATGATCGGTGATGTAGAGTCTGGACAATTCAATGTTGTTAGTATATTTTTCTATTAATTTTTCTGTATTAACAAGATTGTACTACTAACACTTGACTAACTTTTTTAAGATGGTACCACCAAACAGATCACTTAAAAGATACGTCAAATTTAAATGGAAGGTATTTAACCAAGGGTTAAGGGATTTTTTTTATTATTATTATTTTTGGCAAATTTGTTTTAATATTTTCAGATTTGTCCATTTATTCCAAATTTCTATATATATTACATTTTTGTGCTTATTTCACAAACATTATTTCATGGTATTTTTGGGGAATTTAAGATTTCATCCCAGTCCTTCATTTTGATTTTAAAAAATTTGATGTCAGCAATTGTTTGAATTTTGTTTGCTTAATCTAAAATCCTAACAAAATTTTCCTATCCAATTGTTGGAGTTTTTGTGTGCTTTTTTTAAAATCCTCACGAAATGGTCCTATCCCTTCTGTGTTAATTTGGACATGTTTATTTTAACCTTAAGTTTGATAGTATTTTATGTATATATAATTTGTATCAAGTATTTATTATGTATCAGCTAACCATATGAGTTCTGTATGTTGTGTTCCCAGTGCATCCATTTATTCAGGTGAAGGTCTTTTTTAGTGATATTGATTGTGACTATGTGTCAATTTTCACTTTCTCTTTTCACAAATTATTCTGAAAGCTGATTTGTATTGCCAGTATGACTGACTTTGATGATATCAGTAAGGTTTCTATGATCCACAAATTTTAGTGCACAACTTCACAACTGCAGTCATCAAATTCACATTTCTTGGCTGACTTGGTGTCTTCATCTGTAGAATTTCGCCAACTTATATTGACAGCAACATTATAAATCTAATTCTTAATTTAATAATTGAAGACGATAATGGTTATATTAAAATGTAGGTTAAGTTTTGACATTTAATCTTTTGAAACAAAGATAAGATTTTAAAAGTTTTAAGTTCTAGTTCTGTGAATTCATTTTTATTTGTTGAATACCAATTTTCGTGGTTTTCATTGGTTTTCAAACCATGAAATTTAGTGGACCACAAAAGACATAAATAATAAGAGAAATTATGAGTAAATGTCAAAACCATGATTTCAAATATGAATGAACATCTCACTATCTGTTTATCTATGGAAACTGATACAGATTACAACAAACGAAACTACCGTATGTCATCTAAAGCTAAGAAAAGGATAAGTCAAATTTTCCGGCAATTTTCAAATTTCAAAATGTTTTAAAAGGAATATTTTTATGCATTTTAAATTTACACTGGATGGTGTATATAGTGGTATTCATCCTCTGACCGAATGTGATGACAAGTATTGTATCTACACTCATTTTATAATAAACATGACATTGTAGTATATAGTGGTATTCATCCTCTGACTGAAGGTGATGACAAGTATTGTATCTACACTCATTTTATAATAAACATGACATTGTAATATATAGTGGTATTCATCCTCTGACTGAAGGTGATGACAAGTATTGTATCTACATTCATTTTATAATAAACATGACATTGCAGTATATAGTGGTATTCATCCTCTGACTGAAGGCAATGACAAGTATTGTATCTACACTCATTTTATAAGACACATGACATTGTAGTATATAGTGGTATTCATCCTCTGACTGAAGGCATAATTTTTAATATGATTTTGATATGTATAGCATGTTGCTATTTTTACTTATGAGCTATGCTTTAGAAGATACATCACTAATATCACAAAGACCTGACAACAATATTGTTTTGTATTGCTTTCTTATTAAAGGAAAAGTAACAAGTCATGATATAGCTGAAATATTGATATAGCTGGCATTAAACATCAATCAATCAATCAATATTATAGTAACAGTAATATATTTTATATCAATGCCTATATTTGATGATATGTTGTCATTAAGACATATAGAAGTATCTGACAGACAAATTCTAACTAACTGTATCAGTGGCGTAATGGTTAGTGCATTCGAACTGAGTGTGATAGATCATGAGTTCTAACTCCGTTCGTGTCAAACTAAAGATTATAAAATTTGTATTTTGGTATTTGTTGCTTCTCCACTAAGCTCACAACATTAAGGAGTAAGAACAAAGACTGATTGACTCAGAATTGGGATAATGTGTGTGAGTGGAGTGATATTGTCCTTTTATCTAAACATTGATGTATAGATAAATTGGTAAAACACGATAAAAGGGTCGTAAGTTGATTATCATGAAAGTAGAAGTTTGAAAATAAAACTGTTCTAACAATTATATGCATTACAATCAAACATTGTCAGATTCTCCAATATTACAATATATGTGGAAATTGATCAATTAAAAATGCCTGTTGCTGATTTTTACAACTTTCTTGCCTGTTATATGTTTTCTATATATTTAATCTATGACTGAAATGTTCATTAATTACCATATTAGGACTGGGTTACAAAATGTGTCAATTAAAACCTTAATTAATCTTTAGATATAAGTCAAAATATTCATGAAATTCATTTAAGATTTAATTAAAGAACTGTAAAGCTGGTAAAATTTGTGGAATTAATTATCTCAAATATGGAGGTCAAAGTTATTGGCAAGTCTCTAAATTTGCGATTGTTTTCAAGTTAAAAAATGATGAAGTTTGTCAGTCACTTGTGGCAGGTCAGTGGTTTTCTCCAGGTACTCCAGTTTCCTCCACCAATAAAACTGATGGACACTGAAATACTGTTGAAAGTGGGATTAAACACCATAAACCAAGCGAAACCAACCAAGTTAAAAAAAATATAATTAATTGTTGAGATCATAGCAATTGAAAGCTACAGGTATTAAAGTTGTATTATTACATTGTGTACTGATCTGATACAAAGAATGGATCACCTTTAAAAAATGTGTGAAAAAACGTCACAAAACCCTTTAGTGCACCTTTCATGTTGGATCAGCAAATCCATTACATGCAAAGGGGATTATCACTTGTTTTATGCAATCATTGAACCAAGTTTTTATTGATCACTTGTGAAACAGAAACAATAATAAATTGATTAGACTATAGTTAGTAAACAATTAATTTAATTTCTTTTTGAATAAGACAATGTATTACATTTTTTTTTCTTTTGATTGGGCAATAATTTTATCATCTCTCCAGGACGATAACATTGGCAGGTACAGTTCTAAAAATAAAACATTTGTTTTTTAAACTTCCTTGTATTTCCATGTGTTTTCATTTAAAAAAATTTAAAGTCCTCACGAAGATAGCGAAAAATAAAACCATCACGTAAATAATCACTTATACAGTATATATATTTATTGTCGGGGAAACACTGTTACAAAAGTTTGTACACACAACTGCCATTTTAGATTGGAGTACGTCAAAACTGTGCATGCTTCCTTATTACAAATACTGTTGTAATTCTGTGTTCACACATTTAACATACTTTCACAACGTTCAATATTTTTTGGGAAAAAACACATTTTGCATTCTCACATTATCAAGGTGGCCGTTGTGGTCGTGATCGTATGGTAGTTGGATTTATAACTACCTATGCAATCAGTGCCTATCACCAGTAACGTTGTGATTTCAAATCTCGCTCATGGTGAGGTGTACTCAATATAACATTATATGATCAATTTTGTCAGTGACTTGCGACAGGTCAGTGGTTTTCTCCGGGTCCTCCGGTTTCCTCCACCAATAAAATTGACCGCCACGATATATATGAAATATTGTTGAAAGTAGCTTTAAACACCATAACTTTAACCTCCCACCCCTTATTATCAAAATTCCAATATATTTGGATAACTTACTATCTGACATACATTCTACAAAATCCATATTTTTTTTCCCCTGTACCACAAAAAATATAGTACACTTGAAATCTATTAACAAAGTTGTCTGGAAAAGTTTGGCTGTCATGTATCAGAAAACACTTCATATATGAACACATCATATTTAGTAGTTAACCAATCATCACAGACAATGTATCTGGTACAGACACTATCCTCCCCATACAGATACTTTAAATGTAAACATTCCAGCATGATATTGTATTGATAATATTATGTAATTCCTGGAATCAATCTCAAAAAGATTTCTAAAACATTCCAGCATGATATTGTATTGATAATATTATGTAATTCCTGGAATCAATCTCAAAAAGATTTCTAAAACATTCCAGCATGATATTGTATTGATAATATTATGTAATTCCTGGAATCAATCTCAAAAAGATTTCTAAAACATTCCAGCATGATATTGTATTGTTAGTATTATGTAATTCCTGGAATCAATCTAAAAAAGATTTCTAAAGCATTCTGGCATGATATATTGTATTGATAATATTATGTAATTCCTGGAATCAATCTCAAAAAGATTTCTAAAACATTCCAGCATAATATTGTATTGATAATATTATGTAATTCTTGGAATCAATCTAAAAAAGATTTCTAAGACATTCTGGCATGATATATTGTGTTAGTAATATTATGATATTCTTGGAATAAATTTAAAGATGATTTCTAACTTTGTTTTTCAGGATCAGAGTAACGTAGACATACAGCTTGGTGTTACCTCGGTTGGTTTGGTCGTCTTTCAAAACAGTGTTAAAATTAACACATTCCCATGGTAAGTTGAATCTATTGACTATTAATTCACACATACACACACACAGATATATTTTTATTTACAGGCCTATATGTTTTGGAATGGAGAGATTTAAAAAAAAAACTTATCCCATTAATATGACAAATAAACCTTGTAGTCTAAAAATACTGAAACAAATAAATCTTAGAATTGATACATAGCTTTCCTTTACTACTTAAAATTTTTAATACAACTCAAGCACCTTAATGGTGTAATAGTTAGCATGCTTGTATTGAGTGTGGTGAATCATGAGATTTATCCTCTATCAAGTTACTAAGCATGTAGCAGTCAGGAGTAAGAACTCTGGTAGACTCTGGAGTGAGGATAATGTGTCCAGATGGAGCGACATATCCGTCAGTGGACTGTTGTTTCAGTGAGCTGACACTATAGAAATCCAAATCTGTGTGTTGGTATAGTACAAAGTGGACTTCATCATTATCATCACCTCATCAACATGTAACTTGTTCTCATCATATGGTAGTTAGATATACAACTACCTGTGCAATCAGTGCCTGTCACCGCTAATGTTGTGAATTGAATCCCACTCATAACGAAGTGTATTCGACACAACATTATGTGATAAAGTTTGTCAGTGACTTGTGACAGGTTAATTGCTTTCTGTGAGTACTCTGGTTTCCTCCACCAATAAACTGAATGCCATGATATAGCTGAAATATTGTTGAAAGTGACATTAAAGACCATTACCATAAGCCCTTGACGGTGACTGTCATCTATGAAACTTGCTTATTTTGAGTCATAAATATTGTCATTCAGAATCATAATTCTGGATCATTTATGCTCTTTTTCTGTAGTATATTAGTTTAGAAATCAAAACATGTTATTTTTGTACTTTTCAGGGCAAAAATAGTAAAAATCTCATTTAAAAGGAAACAGTTTTTCATTCAACTTCGTAGAGAAGTGGTAAGTAAGCAGTAGATTCAGAGACCAAACATTGTTAGGATGACAAATGAACATTAGAAAAAAAAAGATGATCTGAAACTGTAAATGTAAAATATCAGAAACATTGAATTTTTTTCTTTATCATTATTTTATCCTCAGAAGTGCTGTTTTGATTACAAAGTCCTAACAAAGACTTTTCATTGCATGCAAAATCCACACAAAAAAATGTCATCAATTTGTAAGAAAGGATAGGGATGTGAATTAAGATGAGAGACTGTCTAACTTTACACTTCAACACAAATTAATGTAAAGGAATAGCACTTTAATTGTTGTTCTACATTTCAGTCACAGCAAAAAAAAACTACTGTAATCAATAACAATTCAAAAACAAAACAAAACAAACCAGAAAATCATTATGAATCAACTCTTACATTTAGACATATTATTTTTGTGTTGTGTATAAATTTGTTTTCATTTTTATTTCAGAATGATTCGGTGGAAAATTTAATAGGTTTTAATATGAACAGTTACCGTTCTTGTAAAAATCTGTGGAAATCATGCGTGGAACATCATACATTTTTTCGTTTGTATGCCCCCAACCCTCCTCCCAAGAAAGTCTTTTCGTTAGGATCAAAGTTTCGTTATAGGTAAGTACAGGGTTATTTCCCTTTAATGGCATTTGTAGTGTTATTTTGTTCCCTGTTTAACAGAACTAACATAAAGGGATCACTATCTATTGTATGGTATCTATTTGTTCTGGACTTGGTCCAGTTTATGGAGAATTAAATACTTAAACACATTAAAGATTACATATTTATGAAGATTTATTTCACAATTTGATGTTTCTGTTATCTTTTGAATTTATTTTTTTTTCAATATTTTCAGAATTGGTATTCACAAAAAAAAAATAAAAAATAAAAATAAAAAAAAATTATGAAATTGTGTTACATTTCCATAATTGAGATGTTTTATATTAAAAATCTCTCTTTTTTACAGAAAAAAATAATTTGATTGTTTAATCTCCTATAACTGTGGCAACCTTTATCAGTTGACCAATTGAAAAGGAGAGCTTCACACCAATATTTATACTACTACAATCTATACACCTGTAGATTTCAAACTGGTTGATTTAAAATTATACTTCTGTAAATACAGAATTCACTTAACTAAATACATATAAGACACATGATCATAGCAAGGTTTTACTAACATTGGTTTTGGTTGCAATATTGTTATGTATTAATGCAGATTTCTTCAAATTTCTAGCAAGAAAAAAATAAATGTCTACATTTTGTCTTAAGTGATTATTTGAAATGGTGAAAAATAATGATTTTTTTCTGGTTGTGTTTTGAAAGGAAAGTTTAAATAGTGATGGTCAACAGTTGTTTTATTTCCATAAAAAAATGTTTATTACTTTAAAATAAAATTATGTTTTAATTTTCATTATTTTTGTGATCATTAATCGTTGTCAAATACACATTTTTATTTTTATTCTCACTTAAAATTGGAAATCGTGAGCTATACAGAAAAAAAAATGGAATCCATGTGCAAATATGTGTATTAAAGTCTTTAAACCACTTGCCCGAAACCAGGGACAAGTAGAATTTGGACACTTGAAGATTATGAAAGAATTTGTTTGAATAAATAGATTTTTTTTTCTAAATTTGACTTTCTGGCCAGTGGGTGAAAAAAAATAAGGCAAAGACTGAAATTTTATGAAATAAGAGTAAATTAATTTAATATTTATAAATATATGTTCCGATATCTGGTCAGTGAATAACTAAATGGTTTTTTTTATGATGTAATGATATTCTGAATTAAATATATATGAAATATTGAAATGCTTTTGTATTTTAGAATTGCTTCTGACTTCCTGCTATCAAATAATTCTGGATCATTTATGCTCTTTTTCTGTAGTATATTAGTTTAGAAATCAAAACATGTTTTTTCTCTTGCTAGCAATTTAGCTTAATCTGCTAAGTTTGAAAATTATATGAAAGCCTTATTTTTGAGTTTGTAACTAGAGTTATGGCTGCTTCAATGACGTGTTAGCAATATAACTTTTTCTGCTCTGGTGTTATGCTCTTGATTTACCCACAGTTTAGTAGCATAAGTTCCCCTAACTCAAGCGATCTAAATTTGTTTAAGCATGTTTTTTTTACACAATACACAGGTCAAATTTGAAATGATTTATTTAAGGATTCCAGATCCTATAAATACACATATTAAATGTCTATGTTTACACACACTTTCTCCTGTTGCAAAAAAAAAATATACTCTATTCCATTTTTCAGACGTTTCAGCTGTCTTTGAAGCTTCTTCAGAATTTATTTCAGAATGAGAAAAAAATAATTTTTTTGCACACAAAGTAATGTGATATTATAATAAACAATAATGACGTTAATTTCATGGAAAATTGTCAATGCCGCTTCAAATTTGTATTAAGTCCTTGCGGTTCAAAAGTTTCCATTTTTTTTTTATCCAGAAAGACTTTAAAAACTCCCTATAGTGTCTTATGACCTCATTGATCTGTTTTTATTGGTTAAGTGTTTCGGTGAACTGATGTTATAGTTTCTAAGATTGTATATTGGGAAAGACGGTATTACTATTTTGTTTTTTAAATAGGGAAGTAAAAACTCTTATAAGGCTTTCATTACTATTATCATGATATAAAAAAATGGACACATGTTTAGTACATTAAAAACTTTTTTCAAATGTGCAAAAAATTAAGATTTTATTGCCCATTATTAGATCATTTATTATTGAATACAATTATGTTCAAGATAACTGATAGTTGTAGTTTTTCCACCAAAACCATGTATCCATTCTTTTATAACTCTGTGCATACTCTCTTACATGTTATAATACAGTTGTTGCGTTTGTTTATATATGCTTTCACCAGGCATCTGTCAGGAAGTTAATAAGGGAGATAATTCGAATTTAATTTACAGTGGTAGAACCGAATACCAGACCTTGGAGGAAAACAAACGTCGGGCAAAACTAGATAGAACTTTCACCAGGTGAGAGCAATTCTCCCTCAGGACCTTTGTATAGTCTAGACATGTTGCATGCTTATATAGTATAGATATTTTTTCGTCAATGTTTTTAATAATTTTAAATGGGAAACATTATTGATTATCTCCCTTTACAGACTAGATCTTAATGGATAATACAAGTATAATATATTTTGGAGGGGACATTAGACACTAATGGCATTGAAATATTTAAATTGAAAGTTTTTAGAAAGTAAACAAATTTAAGTTGAAGGAAGGGGGAAAAAAAAGGAAAAAAAAAAAAATCATAGTAATATGGGTTAGTGTTAATGATGTTCATTCTCAATGTCAGCTGGGGCCCGGGTGGCTCAATGAGTTAGGTCGCTGGATCTAACAACTCATACAAGCCTATCACCAATACAGCTTTGTAAATTACAAAAAAGGTGCACTCGACACGCAGCCGCAAGAGATAAAGTTTACCAGTTGCTTGCCCATGGTTGGTGGTTCTCTCCGGGTACTCCGGCTTCCTCCACCACTAAAACTGGTCGCCATGATATAGCTGAAATATTGTTGAAAGTGGCATTAAACACCAAAAATCGATCAATCAATCAATCAATGTCAGCTATATCATGACATCCAGAATATTTGTAGAAGCTTCTGTCAGTGGTGTTAGGATTGTGATCAGAAGTCAACAGCCTGAACCACTCAATCAACAAGGCTCCCTGAATATGAAAAACATAAATTACCCGGTATATCTTTATAAACTAAAGATATATTTTATTAATTTAATTGATTTTTATTATCAATTTGTCAAATATACAATGGCAATAACCAATAAATATAGGTCGATTTAACCTTCTTTATTGCTTGAATAAAACCCTTTTCTCTTGTTTTTATGTATTTTCCCATTGATTACAATTGCTTTGCTAATCAGCTTTACCATAAAATGATGATTATTATAAGAAAGGAGCGACTTACAAAAAGAAACAAGGCAACTTTAATTTCGCTTTGGAGTCAAGGGAAGGCGACCAGTTGATATAGGGTGAGAATTTCGCCCACTTCTCCTGGTTTGGTGAGACCTTTTATCCGGAAACAATAAAAAATCTTGTATAATCTGTTTCCCTGAATACATTTTTGTATATCATTATCATACATATTTTGTAATTCACCTATAATAAATATTTTTCCTACACCTGTCAAATTGCTTATGTGAATTTTGTTTAATTTCATTTTTTTTTTTTATAGTTTATGACATAGTGTATTTTAAGTGTAATTTTTAGTATTTGATATGATCCTAAATATTAATTTATGATTATTTTTTTATTAGTGATGATAGATGCCTGGTTTATTTGTTTCTTTTAAATTAACTAATTTGCTTTTCTTTTTTTTTCTTTTTTTTTTGTTTACTAACACATTTAGCCTATATATATTATACTGAGTTGAACTTTTCACTATCCACCTTACTTATTTTCCACATATTTATCCACATTTAGTTCATCCACTCTATCATCATATTTATCAGTGAAAACTCATACAGCGAACATATATGTAAGACTCGGACGACGTCCAGCCTGTAATCTACATCTAATCCTCAAATCCATGTCCAATTTCTACGTCACAGACATCTGTACCTCAGATCTATATCCTTTTTAAAATTCTCAAATCGAAATCCAAGTCTCAAATCTATGGCCGTTTCTTACTTTCTCAAATCGACATCCAATGATGTCAGTGACATATGCTCTAACCCTAACTACTAAATTGGCCATAGATCTGAGAATTTGGAAAGAACACAGATTTGAGAATACTCTTAAATTGGATCGTGATTTGAGATAAAGATGTTAGTGGATTCCAATTTGAGTATGTACACTGATCTGAGTTTATCATATATTTGTTCCTTTGTATGATTTATTATAAACAACTCCATAATATTTTTTTCTTTGAGGAAGAAATATTCTATACTGTTTATTCTGTCAGGTATAAATGTTATAATATTTTTATCCGTTGGATTAGACATAATGTAATATTTATTCCAGTCGGAACATGTGATATCACGGAAATCTTATAACAGTAATGTCAAAATCAAATGGACCAATCCTTTAACTTTGAACTAGCAGACAAAATCAAATAGACCAATCATTTAACTTTGAACTAGCAGACAAAATCAAATGGACCAGTCAATTAACTTGAACTAGCAGACAAAATCAAATGGTCCAATCATTTAACTTGAACTAGCAGACAAAATCAAATGGTCCAATCATTTCACTTTGAACTAGTGAACAAAATCAAATGGACCAATCATTTAACTTGAACTAGCAGACAAAATCAAATGGACCAATCATTTAACTTTGAACTAGCAGACAAAATCAAATGGACCAGTCAATTAACTTGAACTAGCAGACAAAATCAAATGGTCCAATCATTTCACTTTGAACTAGCAAACAAAATCAAATGGACCAATCATTTAACTTCGAACTAATAGACAAAATCAAATGGACCAATCTTTACACTTTGAACTAGCACAGTATTTAAGTTATGTGAGGTACAATATACTACAAACACACTATATTTTACTTCTTCTTATCAAAGTTTAAAATAACAGTGTTCAGCTACATATAATTTTTTCATTTATGTCTGTATTTGTGTGGTAAAAAAATTGAAGCACAATATTCTTAATGCATTCACTTCTTATGTCATGGATTCAGCCGTACAAAATGTACACAGGTGAGATAACAACAACACTACTACAACAGTACTTAGAATAGAATGACAAAAATAATCTTGCTTATCACATATTTTATTGAAATGACACCGAATTTGCATGTGTAATAAAAGCATAATTTGCAGCGTGTTATTTGCCTCCGGGGCAATAACATTTTGCGAGGGCAATAACATGTTATCTGCCCTCTTGTGAAGGGCAATAACATGTTATCTGCCCTGGCAAAATATGTGATAAATAGATTAATACATGGCCTTTTTCATATTGCCCTTGTCATCAGCCCTCGACTGATATCGTCCCTTGGGCTAAAGCCCTTTGGGCTGATATCTAGGTCTCATGCTGATAAGAAGGGAAATATGAAAAAGGCCATTATTAATCTATAATTATAGGTAATTTATTCATTTTTACCTTTGATCTCAAGGAATATCAGTATCAACAGATTGACTCTGATACTGAAGATAATCTTATTATGACATTACCAATAACAACAAGGAAACATTCATTGTAACTAGTATCATAGGCTGTCCTAGCATTAATGTCTGTCTCGATCTTTTAAGCTTACCATTAGGGACCATTGTTTTGGAACAGATGGTCTTTGGGTGGTTCACTTTCAAAATTATGTCTGACAACCCAGTGCCTGACAACCCAGTGCCTCCATCTAAGATAGCCTCTATTACATGTAGTATTTTTACTAAAATAATGACGTGAACATTTTACAAACAATAGATCACATGACAGATGACATCCTTGAAAACGATTAGAATGACGCTTGTTTCAGCTTTTTACAGTATAAACTTTGGCTGTTGTATTGGACTCTTGACATTGCTGGATAATTTTTCTGTTTCTAAAGCTCATACAAATAATTATATATTTTCCGACAATGTACACATTAGAAACTGGAACTGAACTGAAAATATTTATAAATTTTTGTTGAGGAGTTAGGCACAATAGAGTGTAAGAGAACAGATTATCAAATTAACTCAAAATATTGACTCTTCATAATCGATGGGAATCCTTTTATTACAGCAGTCACCCTCTTATAAAACTCTTCTCACCAAAGACCACCCCTCTTATCAGGACAATTGTCTCCCTCAGGAGAGGCAATCCATCTTATAAGGCCCTCAAAAGAGAGGTCATCTCTCTTATAAGACCCTTCTTACCAAAGACCAGACTTCTTGTCAGGCCAGATTTCAGATGCACTAAGATAGTCAAATATTACTGAATTGTCCCCCAAGTGAGGCCATCTCAGTTATAAGACCCTTCTCACCAAAGACCAGACCAGACCAGATTTCAGATGCACTAATACAGTAAAATACTACTAAATTGTCTCCCTCCAAGAGACTCCATCTCTCTTATTGGGCCACTTTTTCAATGCATAACAGATGACCTTGTAAGAGGAGGGCTATACTGTATGTCCATGTTAAATATCTAGGAGTCTAGGATTGAGTTATTACTTCCTTCACAAGCTGACCCAGTAACATTTCACAGCTATCAAAGTCAACACACCTTTCTCCACATGGCTCCTGACCAATGACATTATGTTGGTGTATATATTGGGAGTGTTGAAACGTAATAGTTCCTCAAATGTCAACAGTGCAGATGGTTTTTACCATTTGAATTAGTTTTCTTAAAGCAGTGGGATGTTTCTGTTCATAGCTACATCATGAATATCTGGACCAAATTTCCAATTGAGGTATAGTCATCATTTTACGTCTGTCATTGTGGTTGTCTGTTATATTTTTATATTTCAATCTTTTTTTGTCATCAGAGATGAAAGTTTACCTTTTATTAGCAGATTTCCCCTTTTTTATTGCAAAATATTTTAAATAAAATGTGTCGAAACTTGATCCAAACATTTAAAAATGAAGGTATTTGGACACAGAATATGGGGTTTCCTCTTCATTCATCGGTGAACACTTACATCTCTCAACTGCTTGGCAAGTGAGATAAAATGTTGTAGAAGTGCTATTTGGTTCAAGCTGGCTGAAAAAAATCTTCTCAGAAACGACATGTGTTATGCAATTGTCACATGGTAGAAATGATCCTTATATGACTGTTTAGAAGTTTTTTTTTTTTTTTTTTTTTGGATATTCAAGTATCGCACCACTCTTATAACATAAGATTTAATAGGACCCAAAGTGAAAAATATTTTAAAATTATTCTAAAGGATTTAAAAGGAAACTTGGCTGGAATATCCTTGCCCTCTTTTCATTTAGAACCACTTGATAGAATGAAGTAAAATTGATCCAAATAGTCCTTGGGCGGTCTCCTTCCAAAATTGTGTCCAGTGGTCAAAAGATGAACGCCATATCCCAGTTATATCTTATGTTTCTGATATCGGTTTAACTGATATTTCAAAATTATATTTAGATTGATGAAATACAAGTCAGGCTTGATTTTGAGTATCTGGGTCCTATTGTTCCAGAATTATGCCTCTTCATTATGCAGCAAATGATGATGTATTTTTTGGTTTTAGGGCATTGTCTTAAGTTTGTCAAATGTGAATTTACTAAAACTTGCCTGAGCCCAAACAGGGTATGAATTAGCAAATGAGAGATTCAGACCCAGACTTATTCCAATTAGTTAAAATTAGCAGAAGAGCGATTTAGGCTCAGACTTATTCCAGTTTCATTATACTCACAGAAAACAAATTGTAGGAACATGTAGTTACTGCTTCATCCATCCCTTCATCCCACATTGAGATACATTTTTAAAACATATAACATTTTTTCCATGTGCAATTATTTTTTTTATAACAAAATAAAGACTGATAATTTTCATTATCGGATTATGTCCGTTGATACTAACAATATCATTACAGACAGTCAAATGAAAAATATATAAATTACTGATGATTATATACTATTGTTGATTTGTGAGAATGGATTTCTTAGAGTAATACTGTGTCAAAGGTCAGTCCTGAGATGTGAAATGAGATGAGAAGTCCATTTTGAGTAACACATATCAACGATAGCATGTTTATCCAGGATTTGGTAACGTAGCGTCAGTGACTTCATTAAAACATCACATTAAAAAACAGTGATATTATGCTAGTATCAAGCTAGTTGCTTGATAAAGGATGTTATTGTGTGTAAAGATCAAAGGGAAAATGTATAAATCATCGAGGTTCAATTCATATGTAATGTTCTCTGGCAGTACATGAAATGGGTGACCTTTTAATGGAGGTGACCACTTGGACAGGTTTGACTAATTTTTATTCATATTTACAGGTCAAATAAAGGTTTTGCTCGGCGGACAGTAGGGGGACATACACGGAACACTATTATGGAAGAGAGGAACTTTATTGATGGTTATAGGAATTTTCCTAAATCTCAAACATTTTCTGGCACGAACAATAGTGCGATGGGTATAAACCATGCTATAAAACGTTACGATGGTGTGAATAATCAAACAAGAGCTACGCTACCACACGATTATAAACTAGGAACTTCATCGAGAGCCTCCATTCACTCAGAAAAATCTGATGAGTAAGTAGTATGGTCCACTAATGTTGGTCCATTTCTTTGTTAGTATGGCCCACTAATGTTGGTCCATTTCTTGATTTTGTTGTTGTCATGTGATATATTTACTTTTACAGAGAAAAAAAAGAAGAAGAAGAAATGGCTGATGGTTTCAAATTAACATTTATTTCCCAAATTTTGAATGTAAAAAGACCCATCATTCTTTAAAGGAGCATAAGGGAACAGTGATCTAATGATTTAAGATACTAAATTGGTTCACAGTAACACCCCTCTTATAAGGACATCCCCTTTACTTGGCCAGATGTTCTTTACATATTATTCCTGTTGATTGGGAGAAACCTTTCCCATTTTATTGTGAATCATATCATTGTGTAGGATTATGACTGAGCATTTATGGTATGTCCGCTCTTCTGCGAGAGAGCCAGATTTCTGAATATGTGAATGATGTCGTGTGGTGCCAAGAGATGACAACGTGAGATCTCTTTGCTTTATGTCAGCCTTGCACTGTTTAGTCAGATGTAAATGTTTGATTATTGCTATAATACAGTTGTTTATAAACTATATTGACTTGTTACACAACCCCGCAATCTTACAATTGCTAAAGGATCTCCAGTATCTGGGGGATTGTTATTATTTTGTAAATGTTACATGTTACCAAATAAGACATCCAGTAGGTAGTAGACAGAGTTATCATGTAGTAGGTAGTAGACAACCGTTTTCGTGCTGAAATCTTTGAGGGGGCAGTAATCCTAGGAAGCCTCAGGAATTAGATGTCATCATAATTAAAACCACTGTAAATTCTTTATGTGACAGTCTAGACATAATCTCTGTGTTTATATGTTTTCACTGTCTTGAGACCTTTACTTCCTAAAGTTAAAACAAGACTGAGATAACTTATAAGTTTTAAACAATCACTCTTGAAGAAAAGACAATTTATGTCTCTCGTTCATGAAAGTTATCCTTGGTCTTCAATAAGATTTCATTTAAATAAGCTTTAATTTTTTATGCCTGAATCAACTGCATCAGTGGCGTAATGGTTAGGCCAACAAAAAAAAATATGTGTGATTAGGGTTTCCCTACCTACCCTATTTTTTTGCTCTCAAAAATGCCTACCCTAACATTTTTGTGGTCATTTTGGCTTAAGCACCGTTAAACTTTGGATTTCTTCCCCATTAACTTAATGTAAAAATATTTGGAAAAAAAAAAATATTTCCCTACCTACCTACCCTATTTTTTTTAGGGATGAAACCCTAAAAACACATATATTATTTTTTTTTGGCCTTAGCGTGCTTGCCTCGAGTGCGGTAGATCATGAGTTTGAGCCCTGGTCGGGTCAAGCTAAAGACTAAAAAATTGGTATTTGTTGCTTCTCCGCTAGGTACGCAGCATTAAGGAGAAAGAGCAAAGACTGGTTGGCTCGGAATCAGGAAAATTTTTCTGAGTGGGGACTGTTATTTCAGTGAGCTAGCACTATAAAATACCAACTAAGCTTGTTGGTCTTGTACAAAGAGGACTTCATCATCATCACATTGAAAATTAACTTGTTCTCGCCATGATATGGCTGAAAAATTGCTGAGTTGGCGTTAAACAACAATCACTCACTCTTAAAGAAAATACAATTTCTAGCTCTCATTCATGAAAATTATCCTTGGTTCTCAAAAAGATTTCATTTAATTAAGCTTTAATTATTTTATGCCTGAATCACATTGGTTAAATATTTTCTTACTGCCTTTATTACATGTGTGTTGCTTGATATGTAAGGCAAGGGGCTGTCATAGTCGTAATCATATGGTAGATGGATTTACAACTACCTATGCAATCAGTGCCTATCACCACTAACGTTGTGAGTTCGGATCCCACTCATGTCAAGGTGTACTCGATACAACATTATGTTATGAAGTTTGTCAGTGACTTGTGGCATGTCGGAAGTTTTCTCCAGTTTCCTTCATGAATAAAACTGATTGCCACGATATAACTGAAATATTGTTGAAAGTGGCACTAACACCCAACCCTAACTCAAAAGAAGGCAAATTGTCAATTTAAGTGAATTTTTCATTGATAGACATGCATGAAGATTAGAGTAATCTCCCTTTTAATTGCATTTGATGATATAGTGTATTTGGCACATACTTGTTATGATAAAGGAGTGTTGGGGGGTAACCAGGTGATCAGTATACTTTGTATATTATTATCACAAGATATTATTTTGTGTTTTAATATACTTACAATAGAGTTAGGGTAGAATAAAAAAAAATCACCATGTTAAATTATACACTCTACATGTAGCTTGTAAATTTTAGTTTTGTCAACCTGATTATCCAGTTTGTGCCCTATTTAGAGTATTTATTTTTATCTTTGGAGAATTTAATGGAACTATTTAATCCAGCCTAATGGGATTTATAATATAAGTATATTGAAGGAGTTTTATGTTGTTTCAGCATTTTCATTCGTGTGATCGAATACTAATGTTTCTATTATCGTTAATTAATTTCAAGTAATTATTTGTTTATACCACTTAACAACAACTAGGACTGGTTACTTGTTGTTTATTTTTGATTAAGAAATACTTTGTTTGGTAGAAACGCTACTCTAAGATGTCAGAGACTAATATCATTGTTTTTATGTTGATAGTGTTAATCTGTTTGTTTGTTAATGAATGACATTGCAGGATATCGTAATCTTGGAAAAAGTTAAATTCCTTGTACGATTTTCACAAATTCTGGGTTAATATATGAATATATTTCCATTAACATATATTTTTGTGAAAAACTATAAATAAGCATAGTTTTTAGTCCTCGAAATGAAAATTTGAATTTACTGGTCCGAATCAAATTCTTGAATTACTTTAAATAAAAACTGAAAAATTTACAGGTCAGAACAAAGTTTAACTGGTCTTGGGACAGAGGACCGGTGCTCATCTTGAAGACTGAGTTCTACAAGTGGTATTGTGTGTGCAGAGTACAATTAGTTGAATGTACTCTTAATTGCCATATTTGATGACAATATATTTATTTTTGGTAAATTTTAATCCTTAATCCTCAAAATCTTTTATGTTTGTACTGTAAGAAGATGTTAGTGGTTGATTGATTGATTGATTGATTACGTATGGTCCAGTGAGCAGTATGTTTGCTTTATTCAGGACGTGAACAAGTTAACAAACAATAAACCAATTGAGGGAAATAGGATTGGTCGATGAATGAATAATTTTGACTGCTGATACAAAAGGAGTTATAATGGACCTCAGGTTTAAGCCTCCACATTACAACAGATGTTGGTTGTGACAATATCCAAACCGCACAATCCCTCAGATGCTTCCACTAGGTGGCTGATTTCTGTACTCTGGATACCCTCAGGAGGTGGGATGGGTGGCATAAAGTGTACTAATATATAGCAAAAGAAATCCTTTTCAAATCTTGGTAAATTTGCTATTATTTACACACTCAGAGTAGTTTTTTTTGTTAATAACAAAAAGAAAATAATCAGTATTTGAGTATTGTTAATCAGAGTGCAAATAAATAAAGTCGGTACAATCAACAAATTAGCTTCTGTTATAAAGAAAATTAAAAGCTAAATCGTGTATTGATTTGAAATCTTCTAAATTAGTTTGAAAATGAAAATCTATAATGTAAACAATGTCATGTAGATGGCATTCTTATATACATTTACTTTATATGAAATATTACTTTTGTAAGGACAATTTTCTGTCCAAAATCAAATAATTTTTTTCTCTCTAAAATATAGATAGAGAAAGTAATGTAGCCACTTTTCTATAGTCTTGCTATTGTATTGTAGAAAGATATTGTGCTGTTGTCATAAATGGGGCAAATATTGTTAGTATTGTCTTCTGAAAACTTCAGTGAAATATTTCAGCAATATAAAAAGTTATTCTCCAATAAATTTTAATATCAAATATTTCCACATGTGATCAAAAGTATTTCAAATTTTATTAATGATAAAAGTACTGAAAAAGCCAGAGCAAAAATATAGGGAAAAGTGTTCTTATTGAATTTTATAAATGATATATACATGTACAGTATATATATATATATATATATATATTTTTTTTTTCATTTGTATATTTCACATTTTGTTCTGGAAGTTTTGGCTGAACACAACTTGTCCAGGGCCATTAATTCATTTTGATTGGCTAAGATTTCAAAACTTTTCTCAGAAACTGATCGGAATATTATCTTTTCATGGTTTTCTACCAGTTTGATTGAAAATCAAAGATGGCCACCACCACCACAGAACCCTATGGGAAATATAAACAAACAGCTTCTCAGAAGCCATTTGATATTTAAATGAAATCATACAGAAATCATACCAGAGTAGACCTCTACTTAACAACTAATTTTGGTGCCGATCTGCAATCCAAGAAGGCCACCACTGTCTAATAAGTAATTTTATATTATATTGGTTGTTCATTACTAATTCTTACCGTTATATAAATCAGTTGAGCAGTACAGGCTCTTGAGGGCTCTCTGGTATAATTTTGTCCCACAGCTGGAAATTCTGAACAAAAAAGAAGTACAGATAGAGCTATACAGTGGAACCTGTCTAATCTGACACAGCAAGGGATCAGGGAAATGTGTCGGATTGTACAGGATGTCGGAATATTCAGGTTTTATTTATGTTAACAGAACTACTTTGGGACCATAAATTTTTGTCGATGTCACAGGATGTCGGAAAACTCAGGTGTCGGATTGCACAGGTTCCCCTGTATCATTATTTGTTATATAAATGAAATAGTTGTTGTTTTTTTCCCTGTTAAATTCTCAATTATTTCCTGTTATTGAGAATAAAATCAGGCTTCACAATGTCATCAGAAGGTTATAGAAAACACATTGGCTTAGTTAAGACAATGAACCTTCATCAGATGAAGCTTGATAACTAGAAGCGATTCTAATCACAAATATATGCATTTTGTTACAATAGATTAAACTCTGTCCTAGTGAGTCTCCCTGTGAATCTTACGTCATAGAATATAGAGATAATTCGTTTTCAACAATAGCATGTCGTTGAATTGTTTTTATACACATATTTTTGATGCAATTATTTATTTAAGAGTGAAAAATCTTAAGACGTACTTCAGTGCATTGCTATTGG
Organism: Gigantidas platifrons; assembly: GCA_002080005.1. Lineage (NCBI taxonomy): Eukaryota > Metazoa > Mollusca > Bivalvia > Mytilida > Modiolidae > Gigantidas > Gigantidas platifrons. The sequence continues at coordinate 926,989 of MJUT01016830.1, forward strand.
ACTAAATAATCTGAAATCAGGTTTTAATTAGAAGATAGAAGAATGTGAAATCATGTTTGATGTGGAAGATAGAGGAAGAACCTATTAGTTTACTATTGTTGGTCTTCTGTTCTCCACTGTTTGTTATCATTTTCTGTATATCACTGTCTTCAGCCAATTAGGAAATATGTTCACAGACAGACAGACATATCATTGTTTGGTTACCTTGACTTCTTAGTTGTTCTAACAAAAATGTCTGGTATACACTTGGTACATATCTACTGCTTTAACTGGCTAGGACCACATGCACAGGTCTATGTATTTAACTAAACATTTGACCTGGCAGGGACCACATGCACATGTCTATGTATTTAACTGAACATTTGACCTGGCTGGGACCACATGCAGTATGTATATGTATTTAACTGAACATTTGACCTGGCTGGGACCACATGCAGTATGTATATGTATTTAACTGAACATTTGACCTGACAGGGACCACATGCAGTATGTATATGTATTTAACTGAACATTTGACCTGGCTGGGACCACATGCACAGGTCTATGTATTTAACTGAACATTTGACCTGGCAGGGACCACATGCACATGTCTATGTATTTAACTGAACATTTGACCTGGCTGGGACCACATGCACATGTATATGTATTTAACTGAACATTTGACCTGACAGGGACCACATGCACAGGTCTATGTACATACTAGTAGCTGAAGTGGCAGTAATGAAATATATTTTCCAAACTGAAGTTTTAATTGATTTTAATATCATATTATATATAATTTATGATGTTTCAATTACATTTGTACTAGACAAATATTAATATTATTTTTCATTTCGCTCCCATTTATCTAATGTAATAGAAGACTATATTAGTAATTAAAGGCTTACAATGATGACAAATAGATTATATTTGATATGAATGGAATTGTATAAATCAGATAATACAGAAAAGAGTTGTTCCCCCTTTTATAAGGCCACTCCAATCAAAGGGCACTCAACTTTACAGGCCAGATTTCTGATGAGTCAAGATCGTGAAATACAATCAAACCTGTCTTATGTGACCTTCCAAGGGAACATTGAAATATGGTCACCTAAGACAGGTGGTCACTAAATACAGGTTTAATTGATATGAAATGCACTGTGAAGGGAAATATAAATTAAGGTCACACAATACAAGTTGTTGCTTAATAGAGGTGGTCACTAAAGCAGGTTTGACTGTACTGCTAAAATGGCCTCTTCAAGAGAGGTGAAAGATGTCACCCCTCTTAGAATTCAACCTATTCTTTGCACAAGAAGTGGACTTATAAGAGTGGCTTATGGAGCCACATTTCTGACGAATTGGGATAGTAAAATACAGCTAAAGTGTCCATATCAAGAGAGGCCACCTCTTTTAAAAATCAAATTTATTGTTGCATAAGGAGTGGCCTTATAAGAGGGGGACTACTGTGCAAATCTTTTTTTGTTTGCCAAAAAAATACAATTGAACATTTTTTTTTTCTGACAGTCTTTGCCTCGCTGAGATATGACCATGGATTATTATATATTTGACAAATCTGTCACAAACTGTAGGGTTATTTGGATTAATAATATGCCATTAATCTTAGTGGAAGGAGTAAGATTACAGGTAACCTTTAAAGATAGGTAATCAACTAACCAATTACCCATAACGACAGATAAGAAATTGTGGAGTTTTATACATGTACCTGGTTCTTGACTTAGTAGAAATTTTTGTTTAAAAAAAACTGGCAATGGTACTTCAAATATAAAAAAAAGCAGTCATGCAAACCTGTATTAAGAGGCCACTTTTGAGATAAAGAAAAGTGACCTCATAAGACAGGTGACCTCTTAAAAGAGGTTCAATTCATATGAAATTTTCTATGACTGGACAAGGTGATTGCATGTGCAGGTTTAACTATATAAGACATTTTGAATGTAGAATATTTTTAGTGGGCCTGAATTGTAAATAGCAGAACAGAGTGAGGCAAATAGAGAAGACAATCATACATGTCATTCAGAGTAGAAAGAAAACATGAGAATAGAGCTCCCTCAGAATTGTTTTATTATGCTTAATACAGTAAAACCTGTCTAAACAGAACCCCTTTTGGACTGGAGAATTTGTTCAGTTTAGGCAGGTTTTCGGTTTACTCAGGGTTCAATTACATAGACATTTAGTAGATGGGACTGTAAAGTCTGTCTGGTTTAGGCAGGTTTTAGGTTTACTCAGGGTTCAGTATATAGGACTATAAAGTCTGTCTGGTTTAGGCAGGTTTTAGGTTTACTCAGGGTTCAGTATATAGGACTATAAATTCTGTCTGGTTTATGCAGGTTTTAGGTTTACTCAGGGTTCGGTTTAGACAGGTTTCACTGTATTAGTATAGAGTTGACCAATAAGAGATTACAATAGTACATGCCATTCATAGATAAAAAAAAAGATGTGAAGCCACAAATCGAAGGACAGACAACACAATGGCTGAAAGTGAAAGAAAAAGAACAAATAATGATCTAAAAAATACTACACATAAAACTAAAGATCAAGCAACATAAAACAATCTAAAACTAGAGGTCCATCAGAATTGTTTTATAACAGAAAATAAAAATTTTGATGTCAAGAAGTTTATATTGTTTTTATAGATAATAAATATTTAGAATTATTAGGCTTTATGTGAAGTGTCTTAACTACCCACACAGAATTTAAACTTAGAAAAGGATCAAATTGGGGATGGGATTAGAAATTGAAAAAAAAGTGTTTTACAAAGATTAAAATGGTAATATTGTCTTCATGATCATTGCTAATCTTTACTAAAGTGGTGAGTTTGATTCCTGCTTATGACAAGGTGTACTTGATACAGACTTTAGTTATAAAGTTTGTTAGTGTCTTGTAGCAGGTTGTGTATTTACTTGATACAGACTTTAGTTATAAAGTTTGTTAGTGTCTTGTAGCAGGATGTGTATTTACTTGATACAGACTTTAGATATAAAGTTTGTTAGTGTCTTGTAGCAGGTTGTGTATTTACTTGATACAGACTTTAGATATAAAGTTTGTTAGTGTCTTGTAGCAGGTTGTGTATTTACTTGATACAGACTTTAGTTATAAAGTTTGTTAGTGTCTTGTAGCAGGTTGTGTATTTACTTGATACAGACTTTAGTTATAAAGTTTGTTAGTGTCTTGTAGCAGGTAGTGTATTTACTTGATACAGACTTTAGTTATAAAGTTTGTTAGTGTCTTGTAGCAGGTTGTGTATTTACTTGATACTCTGTTTTCCTTCAGTGTTAAAACTGACCACCTTGGTATGACTGAAATATTGTTGAAAGTGGTGTTAAATACACATAATTTTAACCTCAAAAGATTAAGATCTGCTGTTTTAAAGGGGGGATAATCTTGTCTAGAGATTAATTTTGTGTGTGGACTAAAGGTGTAAATAGTTGTACATGATGATACTGGGTGAGGGTTAGGATTATGGTGTTTAATGCCACTTTCAACAACATTTTATGATTATATGTTATATCATGGCAGTCAGTTTTATTGGTGGAGGAAACAGTACCCGGAGAAAACCACCGACCTGCCACCAGTCACTGACAAACTTAATCACATAATGTTGTATTGAGTGCACCTCTCCTGAGTAGGATTCAAACTCACAACTTTACTGGTGATAGGCACTGATTTCAGTTATATCGTGGTGGTCAATTTTATTTGTATAGGAAACTGGAGAAAACCACAGACCTGTCGCAAATTGGACATAAAGGACCACCAACTAACATTTCTCTATCATTTAAAAGATTAATAATCATGTTCTATGTCAAAGTTTACAAACCTCACGTTGATACTGTAAACTTCATGTGTTTTTAATTGATGTGGACGAAATTTAATATTGTATTGAACTTTTGACAGGAATAAATGATACAATTTTAATTTTAAATTTAGCTCAAATTAATTAAAATTTAAAGATTTGGCTTATATTGTCGAAGAAAAATAGCTTGGTTTGAACTTGACGAATATTATCTTATCTTTATAGACTTAGAGAAGGTTCGAAATTTGTCAACGTTTATTCACTAATAAATATTTGTACAAATAAGCTTACATTTAAGAACTAGAATTTACTAGTTTTATTAAATTTTATGTAAAATATTTCTGCTGAATTTTTAAAACCTAGATCAAATTGAAAAAAATTAGAACTCGTTGTTTATTGTTGTATCACAATCGATATTTATTTCTGCACAAAAATTAATAATTATAGCTTTAACTCATAGAGATATTGGCAAAAAAATCGAATGTTGCATTGTTGATGGTTGGGAAGCACCAACATCGACTTGTGCATGTCATGGGATGCATGCAAATTCATATGATCAGCATATTGTTTTTTCCATATACACAGTGTCTGATCTGATCAATATTTGATCTAAGCCATTGTTATATAAATGGCAACCAAGCTGTTTTTCTTTTCAAAGAGTTTGAATTGAATGCCATAATACTTGGAGCAGGACGTGTTTCATAATATATTTAATAAAATCAAAGGCAAAGCAACATAAAAGGATAAATATATTTATAGAAATTTACTGTTCCTTGACATTTTCTTGGTCACAGATTATTTGGGTTTCAAATATTTTGGTTTGGAGCATATCTTATAAAGGTTATTGCAGAAAAGTGCAGTGTGCAGTAACTTTGATATTTATGTTTTTATTCTGCCTCCACTGTTCAGATATTGTCATTTTTTATCATAGAAGCTAGAGACAAAAATATTTTTTACTTAAATTTTTGATGTTTAATTTTAAACAGGACTCAAAATGTTGCAGCTGGAGACTGCAATAAGCAAACTGTGTCCTAAGTTTTGTTTCCGCTCAATAACTTTAGTTCCTGCCCTTAAACAAGTCATTTGAAATATATACAAAAGATCAAGGACCATAAAAGGAAGGCCAAGTTTGATTTTGGAGCTTACCACTATTTAAGTTCTGGAGTTATGCCCCTGTTTACTTTACCTGGAAGTGGAGACATCTGTGTCCTATGGAGTTATGCCCCTGTTTACTTTACCTGGAA
>MJUT01016830.1:946229-975335 GCA_002080005.1 Gigantidas platifrons
GATTCAAGTTCAGCACAAAACCTTTCACAATGAACACCAATTCAAGTTCAGCACAAAACCTTTCACAATGAATGCCAATTTAAGTTCAGCACTAAACCTTTCACAACGAACACCAATTCAAGTTCGGCACAAAACCTTTCACAATGAATGCCAATTCAAGTTCAGCCCAAAACCTTTCACAATGAACACCAATTCAAGTTCAGCACAAAACCTTTCACAATGAATGCCAATTCAAGTTCAGCACAAAACCTTTCACAATGAACGCCAATTCAAGTCCAGATGTTTTAAGTACACAATGACACTTTTTGAGATGTTAATGTATGATAAAGACAATTTTGTTTTAACAAAACTAGAGTTAGAATGGGAGAGGGAGTTATACTATGGTATTTAATGCCACTTTCAACAATATTTCCGTTATATCGTGGCTGTCAGCTTTATTTAGAATTTTAACTCTAATCTGTGCCATAGTTTTGTACTTTACTAGATGTATTATTCATATTGGACCTATTAATGTTGACAATCAAAATGTCGTGAGAACAAATATTATTACCAAACAAAATCATTTGAGACAAAATATTACTAGTAAACTAATAAACTGAATACTGTTTATGTAATAATCAATCTGGGCGTGTGGTACCGAGTATCATTTTGATCACTTTATGTTTAAAACAAAATTAATATTTAATAAATATCTTGAATGTTGTCTGTACCTAATGATTTGTCTGGTTTTTAAGCTCTCTCTATCTATAATGCTAAGCAAACAGTTGAAAAAATATATTTGTTTAGATGAAAAGTTTGAATATCGCTCAGATGAGGTATACTTGTTACACCATTATGTGAAAAAGTTTGTCAGTAACTTCCAGCAGGTCGGTGGTTTTCCCCACCAATAAAACTGGCCACCATGACATTACTGAAATATTGTTGGAAGTGGTGTTAAACACCATGACCCTAACTTTTTAGATGAAAATAATTTATACGGTAATATGTATGAACATGAAAAAATGTGTCTTCTCTTGAGGTGGTAAAAAAAATCCATTAATCAGCTAAATAATCATTTGAAAATGCAGTAGTACTTACCAGTGATTCACACCTCAGACAATCATGCCAAATAGTCAAACTGGCTTTGGTGGCATTATGGTCAGTGTGCTTGCCTTGAGTCCAGTAGATTGTGGGTTTGAGCCCAGATCGGATCATACCATAAACTATTAAATTAGTATTTTCTTCTTAATATATATAAATATTTTCTAACTATGTAGCATGAAAGAGCAAAGACTAGTTGGCTCAAAATCAGGATAATGTGTCTGACTACCGGGTGGAGTGACATGTCTACCTGCAGACTGTTATTTCAGTGTTAGCTCGAAATCAGGATAATGTGTCTGACTACCAAGTGGAGTGACATGTCTACCTGCAGACTGTTATTTCAGTGAGTAACAATCTGACTAAAGAGTATTGATCTAATACAAAAGGGACTTCATCATCATCACATCGAAATGTGACATTTTATCACCATGATATAATTGGAAAAAAATTGATAAAATACCAATCACTCATTACTCAAATGATCAATGTTGTATCCTTACAATCACTAAAATTTGAATTGAAACCTATTTTTCTTAAATCAGTGATGTGGCTAGGCACTATTCTCAGGACATTTATTTGCCCACCTATTTCCCAAATTGTCCTGAAGAACTTTATAAAAATTACTTTAATTACTAAAACATGTCCTGAATAAATTTTGATAAAACTTGCAATTGTCCTGAAGATTTCAAAGTCTAGCTGAAATATTATAAATGGATGAAATACCACAGCAAAGAAATCAGCAGCAGAAACAGATCACCATCATGGTCACTGAAGTCTATGTGTTAAAACAATAAAACTGACCTCCAGGATACAGCTGAAATAACACTACCTCTGCTAGTATTTTTAAATGGATGAAATATAACAGGAAAAAATAATAATGTTATAATGGAGTATAAATGGCTAAAGTATAATCATGTTTAATGGAATTGACAATTTTATCACCAACCCAGATTCCTATATTACTATCACATCTAACTTGTGTAGTATTGACGATTTTAATAGCTAATTTTTTTTAATGGATCTCATATTTGTTTGTTTTGTCTCTGTGTTCATTTGGCTTGGCATTGTCGGCCAAATGATTTTTTTCTCGTGCTCATAAATATGCATGAAATTATGTATTCCATAGACAAACAATACCCCCTTTGTAAGTAAAAAATCATGCTGAAATCAATTTCATGAATTCAATATAAGTTTTAGATTAAACTCAATTAACTATCTACTAGATCACGTTCAGAAAACATTTAATAGATAATATTTTGATTTTTGTCCTGAATAAATTTATAAAATCTATTAAATTAACTAGCTAACTAGTTATAAAGGATTTTGACAGTATTTTTATAAAAACATTCCCATTATGTTATACACGAAATCAATCAATGCTTTGTATAAAGAAGATTATTGAGTGAAAGTCGACTGTGTATTGTTTTCTTTCATTGAGGTTATACTTTTCTCGCAAGGGTAAGCCTTTTGTTGATAGTATATTAGTATTGTTTATAGCAATATAATATCACATAACCTTATCTACCCCTTTAACCTGAGGAAATGGAACGTTCCACCTACCCGTAATAAAGCATGGGTAGTTTTCATTAAGTGGTTATGGTGGGGTTTAAGTAGTTGTGTGCTATACTGTTAGGCATTAGGCCATATGTCTTGTTCAAAAGTTTTTCTATTGAAATGCACACATGATTGGAAAGATTATTACAACTGTCTTTTGTTACAAAGTTAATTTCAGGCCAGATATATATCACCAAAATAAACAAAATTATGGAATATAGATTCCTTTGGGCAAAATGTGTTTTGGAAATCTTACTGAATGTGTATTAGGAAACCATAAAAATTTGATTAATTGTGAAAATTCTGTGATATTTTAATAAAAAAAAAAAAAGGAGATATTTATAATTTTATTCATGAGTACTTTCATTACTTATTGTGGACGTGAAAATACATGGGGAAGAGTGCAAGTTTAATTTGTGGAAGGTAATGTTATTAATTACTTAGATTTATGTTAATTTATTCAAATTTCTTTATAATTTTATTTTTTTATCCCTAAATCTGATTTCTTTTATAATTTTGTCCTATAATACAGAAGTAGATAATATATATTTGATGTATGTGGTTCTAATGACTTTCAATTAAAAAGTTTTCAGTAAGAATTATATACCATATTGAAGTTTATACTTTGTATGAAGTTTATTGATGATCTTAAGGATCAAAATATCCATTCAATTTTAAAGAAAAGCAAAATCTATTCTATCTTGTTTTTATTCAATTTGAGTGTAAAAATTGAAGGTGATAGAAATGTCCCATACAAAGAATATCTTGAAATGTAAGCATGTCTTTTAGTCTACATTTGTCCAGTGATGCTTTTATGTTCTTTTCATTTTTTTGAAAATGAAGAAATAAAGAATTTCCATTCATTAACTGATAAATGTTTATTCTATTTTGTAAAATGTATACCATCGATTATGGTATTTTTAACAGGTGTAAGTTTTTGTACAGAAATATTTAATGCTTCTCAATTTTTACTGTGTTCTTTAATTGTTCTTGTAAAAACTCCTTATGTTAATTTCTGATGATTTTTTTTTCTATTTGACCTTTTTTCAATGAATTTTGAAAACACATAAAAATCTACAAAAAAATAGTTTTTGAAAATTCTCTTTTATTTAATAAAAGAGAATGTGAGAGTTATGCTGTAATATCAGTTGACCTATTATTTTGTTTTGTTTTTATGGTAATATACACTTTAAGTCCTTTTATAATGAAATTGGTTATATTGAACAGATTATTGATCCTGTAAATCCCCTTTAGTCAACAAACACCATTAAACCAAACCAAACCTTTAGTTAACCCACCCTGAGTACAGGCCCCGGTGCCACAAAACTTGAGAATTTACTTAAATCTGAGAATATTCTCAAATAAAGAAATACTCAAATTTGATTGGCTGAGTTCCTTATTTGAGAATGTTCTCAGATTTAAGTAAATTCTCAAGTTGTGTGGCACCGGGGCCAGGCCTTTCAATAAGGGGCGGTACCAGGTATTTTTACCCACCTAAAATGGTCTTTAGTACCTCCTGAATTTAAAGAGTGTTGCATAAGATATTCCTGAAAATTGTTCAAATTTTAATAAAAAGTACCACCTGTAAATACTAATAGTGAAGTACTGGTAGACTTGAAAAATATTGAAAGCCCTGTAAGTATGTGTCAGGTTTGGTTATATTGAGGTTTGGCCATAATAAAAAATATCCCATGTCCCCCTATAATTTCATTATTAATGGACTAAACTGTATACTTAGAATATAAAGTTAAATTTCTGTAAAATCTACAGGAGTCCTTTTATAGAGAGGTAAGAACCAGTGAATTGTTTTTTTTCTCTCCTAAATTTAATGGTACATTTTTATAACTGGATTACTACACCCCTCCCCCCTCCATCTGATTGGATTTCTCTTTTTCCCAGCTTTTGTATATATAATGTCCCATTATATATAAAATAATTATTTGATGTGTGGAAACTAATAATTTTCATTTTTGTTTTTATATATTAAATATCTGACGGAACTCTATTACTCATAGAACTTATAGAGTAGCAAAACTCTTTAAATCATAGAGTAACAAACTTTCACTTATAGGATAATGGAACTCTTTTACTCACAGAGTAGCAAAACTCTTTAAATCATGGAGTAACAAACTTTTACTCAAAGAGTAATAGAACTCTTTAAATCAAAGGAGGCCATCGTGGCCGTGATCGTATGCAATCAGTGCCTATCACCACTGATGTTGTGAGTTCGAATCTCGATCAGGGCGAGGTGTACAACATTATGTGATAGAGTTTGTCAATGACTTGTGACAGGTTAGTGGTTTTCTCCAGATCCTCTGGTTTCCTCCACCAATAAAACTGACTGCCACAATATAGCTGAAATGCATGTATTGTTGAAAGTGGCATTAAACACCATCAAACAAACAAACAAAAAACTTTAAATCATGAAGTAACAAAGCTCTATTACTCAAAGAGTAACAGAACTCTTTTATTCATAGAGTAACATAACTCTTTTATTCATAGAGTAAATAATAGAATAACAAAACTCTATTAGTTATAGGGTGACGGAACTCTTTCTCATAGAGTAAATTGATGTCAAATACATGTACAAACTTATATAACAAAATTTAATACTTTGTAATATTTTTTAATTGATTTTCAATATAATATTTGTATGCATGGTATTATAAAGGCTTTGAACTGGAAAGATTTTTCATTGTCTTCAACAAATCTTATATAATTCTTTTGATTTTTCTTGAGGATTAATATCGTAAAAACTTTTGGCACCGATGAATATCTGTGCTGCAAACTCAGATATACAGTAATACCTGCCTATGTGGTCACTTCTATTAAGTAGTCACCTGCGTTAAAAGGTCACTTTTCTCTTGTCCCTTCATTGAACATTTCATATAAATTGAGCCTCTTTTAAGAGGTCACCTGTCTTAAATGACCACTTTTTTTTGCCCTATAGGTAACCTCTTAATACATGTTTGACTATATGGGTTAGACTAAAAGTATGATGAGATGGGATAATATAGACCCTTATTCCATCTTAGGATTGGATAATTGTTTAGAACAGAATAGATTTCTAAAACCACTGTTTCAAATTTTCCATCAGATCTAGCTGTCCTCGTTTAACGTCGCCATTCTCTTAGACTTTAATGGAAAAATTAAATTATACATGGAATAATAATTTAAGCCAAAATAAGTTCGAAATTTTAATCCTTTATTGTGCCCATTCATTGTATCAATGCAGTAATACATGTACCTGTATATCCTGTATATGCATTTACCTGTACATGCACATGCATATAATATGTACATGCACATGTATATAAGGGACCGTCATGGTCGTGATCATATGGTAGTTGGATTTACAATTACCTGTGCAATCAGTACCAACAAAAGTTGTGAGTTCGAACCCCGTAAATGTCTATAAATTTTATTGAAAATAATTAGTTAAATGGTAATGTTCAATAAACAACACAAACCACCACTGTTAAACTTCTGAGTCTAAAACACAGACAAGACCAAGATAGAAGTTGATGTAAATCTAGAAAGTGGCAGGTTAAAACCAGCGAAACTTTAAAAACTTCTTATTTTATGGAAATGATAGATAAGAAAACCTAGCAGTCCTCACGATGAGCACCGGTCCTCTGGCCCAAGACCAGTCAAACTTAGTTCAGACCAGTACATGATGAGCACCGGTCCTCTGGCCCAAGACCAGTCAAACTTAGTTCAGACCAGTACATGATGAGCACCGGTCCTCTGGCCCAAGACCAGTCAAACTTAGTTCAGACCAGTACATGATGAACACCGGTCCTCTGGCCCAAGACCAGTCAAACTTAGTTCAGATCAGTACATTTTTCAGTTTTAATTTAGATATTTATATAATATAAATTCAAGAACTTGATTTGGACCAGTAAATTCATATTTTCATTTGGACTGCCTAGAAATATTGTGGATAGTAGTGTGGAATCTTGATATTATTGATGATATCACTTATTGTGGATTGTTTGAATCTGAGAAGATTTTAAAGCTAACTGTTACAGTGATACTTGTTTATTATGAAGACCCAGCTGTTCTTCACTATTAAATCTCTATAACCAAAATTGGTTAAATCCGATTGATTTAAAATATAATTTGTACCATACCGACGTGAAAGTAAATATGTTTTATCCGATTATTCGTAATATCATCACTGTTCATTATAACAAATCGTATGGTAGTTGGATTTTTAACTACCTATGCAATCAGTGCCTATCACCACTAATGTTGTGAGTTAGAATCCCGCTCAGGCAAGGCTTACTCATTACTACATAATGTGATGAAGTTTGTCAGTGATTTGTGGCAAGTCTGTGGTTTTCTCCTGGTACTCTGGTTTCCTCCAACAATAAAACTGACAGCCATGATATAACTGAAATATTGTTAAAAGTGGCGTTAAGCACCATAAACCACTAATACTAAATATAGCAGTTTTATTGTACTTTCACTACACAATCTCAACTTCATGATGAAATGTATACACTATATTCATAGATTTGATGCTTTCTGCAAAAAAAACCCATAAATGTTGGTATGTAATGTTTTTTTTAATGAAAGGCGTAAATTTAATGTGGCATTGTATATTCATTTTGATTAGAAAAATACCCAATTACTTCGGTCATGCATAATTTTTGTAACTTACAATGAAAACTGTCATCAAAGATAGGTAAAAAGGTAATAATATGCAGGGAAGTGGAGTGTTTTTAATTAAATATTTATTTTAAATTTATATATCTTAGAAACACTTTGATGTCATGTATATAATGTGTCAAATTTATGAATAAAAGATGGGAGAAAAATCATGAAGCCAGGATTGAGGAACATTACATGATAGCTAACTGGTAATGTGTTAGTTTTGTTACTCATGAATGAACTAAGTCCTATAGCGTGAAACATTCTTATGTACTCTTTAATAGCATAAATCATGGAGAAGGTGTGAAAAATATCTTGTGAATGGGAAACAGTATTCTTCTATCTTCAAAATTGGTAAAGTTTATAATGAAAAACCCATATTAAGGTCCTTTATGTAAGAGTAAGTATTCAAGGAGTACATTTGTACTCAGTTAAGAAGGAATAAGTATTCAAGGAGTACATTTGTACTCAGTTAAGAAGAAGTAAATATGTAAGGAGTACATTTGTACTCAGTTAAGAAGGAGTAAATATGTAAGGAGTACATTTGTACTCAATTAAGAAGGAGTAAATATGTAAGGAGTACATTTGTACTCAATTAAGAAGGAGTAAATATGTAAGAAGTACATTTGTACTCAGTTAAGAAGGAGTAAATATGTAAGGAGTACATTTGTACTCCATTAAGAAGGAGTAAGTATTTGGGAAGTATTTATGTGACTGTACTAGTATTTGGAGTTGTGAATCTGCAGGTTTTTATACAGTCATAAAACTGTTGTGGTTGTTTTATAGTATGGGTGTATAGTTGTCACTGTCCACTATCTATAGACACAGTCATACTGTTTTCAGGATATGTGGGGATTAAAATCAGCTGCTGTCTTGTTCTCTAAACCTTGTGTAGTTTGTGGGAGCTAGTAGCTGTGGAACCGTAGATCTTGTGCTGTGTTTTTTTGTGACGGTAGAGCACAAAAAAGGACTAAGAGCTGCAGTTCCACTTCTAGGGGAGCTAGATGAGGGGGCTCATATTGTTTTAGTTGGTAAGATACATATAGTAGTTCATCATCACTCTTTGAATTGTTACAGGGCTATGTTTCTCATCTTTTTAGTTTGATGTGTTGTGGTTCTTTTTCTTTTTTTTTGTCTTCGTACTGTGTTTTGTGCCAATATTGACTGTGTCTCTAGTTCGTCCATTGCTGATTGTCCCCCTTGGTTTCCTCTAGCGTTTATTTTCTAGATGAGAGAAATGAATATATATTTTATTTGATCAGAAAACAAATCGGTACGTAAAATATCAATTGCATATATAAAAAGAGAAATGAATATTTGTTCTAATATGAAATTAGTCAAACCAACAATACTCTAACCTTCTCTTGTTTATATTGGGTATATATGGCAAAACTGCATCATTTTCTAATTAAGCTGGCTGTAGTATATATGGCAAAACTGCATCATTTTCTAATTAAGCTGGCTGTAGGGACAGAATAATTGAGATTATTTGAATAGTTAATATAACACTTTATCAATGTGACAGACATAGTAGAACTCCATGACATAATTATTGAACCTGTTAATGAATTATCTTTAAGCATAATTATCTGTGAGGGGAAATGTTTCATTAAATTAGAAAATGACCCGTAGATGCTGTTAATGCTGAATATTTCTACCTATAGAAGTAATATGGCTTGTTAACATGTTGTTATAAGCCATGTTAAGCTAAGGAGTAAATTAATTATTTTACTAATCTCGGTATTATACAACTGGGCCAAGGTTATAATATAGCTATATGTAATTAATTAAAATTTCTAGTTTCTGTTTCATGGACCTACCTGACATTTATTTTGATGAACATAATACCAGAGAGTTTATTAAAAACTACTCACAGTATTCTACAAGAAGCAGATTAGTTTGATAGGTTCTATATTAGGGGTAGTATTCCTCAAGTCCTAGATGCATCAAAAATCAAGCAGATATTGACAATAATTCCTAGGTCACAATGACCCTATTTTTAATTCCACTTTATTATGTTAGATCATTTTTTCTTTTTTCTATAGTATAGGGTGAGGTTGCTTTGCTGTATGTTTGCAATGTTTCATAAATGTATATGTATTGGCATAGGGACAGTCTTCATAAAAAAATGGATTATAGCTGTCTGTTTGTGCAAATTCTGTGGGTCACATGCAGAAATTCTGTTGATGATTTACACAATATTCTGTGAAACATTGTCAGGAAGTAATAACAGAATGTCCTATCACACATCCTAAAACTCAAGGAACATGACTTGTTGTTCTTTATCTCATAGTAACATACAGTAATACCTCTCTTATAATACCACTGCTTCCTCATTGAAAAGGTGAAATTACAATGTATAAGAGAGGTGGCCTCTCTTGAGGGGGAGAATTTACTAGTATTTTACTATATTAGGGCATCAGAAATCTGACCTGGTAAGAGGGGTGGCCTCTCTTTAGGGAGAGAATTTACTAGTATTTTACTATATTAGTGCATCAGAAATCTGACCTGATAAGAGGGATGGCCTCTCTTTAAGGGTGGGATAATTTACTAGTATTTTACTATATTAGGGCATCAGAAATCTGACCTGATAAGAGAGGTGGCCTCTCTTGAGGGGGAGAATTTACTAGTATTTTACTATATTAGTGCATCAGAAATCTGACCTAATAAGAGGGGTGGCCTCTCTTTAGGGGGAGAATTTACTAGTATTTTACTATATTAGTGCATCAGAAATCTAACCTGATAAGAGAGGTGACCTCTTTGGGGGGAGATTTACTAGTATTTTACTATATTAGTGCATCAGAAATCTGACCTGATAAGAGGGGTAGCCTCTTTGGGGGGGATTTACTAGTATTTTACTAATTTAGTGCATCTGAACATTGGCCTGATAAAGAGTTGGTGGTCTTTGCTGGGAACAAACTTTAAGAGGGGGTCTACTTTATAAAAATTCAATTAAATATGTAGAAAAGTCTGTAGTGTTTTATGCCTGTGAGTTATGATTTTATCTTATAGCTATAGATCTGTATAGTGATAAACCTTTATAGAACAATGTCTTGTGTAGGCTATATTTTTAGAGCTTTTTAATTGTTCTGTTGTAAAGATTAGATTTTTATCGATAGAATTATTTTCCAGTACTTATATGATTATAGTTTTAATTTCAAACCTACTAATTAAGCTTTTGTATTGTCGTAACGGTATTTAATTCATGGTCGTGGAATAAAGAATGCAAGGGTTGTTTCAGAATGTATATCAAACCTATAATTTTATATAATTGATGAAATTATATTTAACCTTTCCTTGTCGTATTAAGAGATTTCATGACACAGGTATATATATTTGACTTTAATCCAAGCCTACTGAACAGAACTGATATTTCAAATACCTAAAAAGATTTTTATATTTTTTTATTTTCTTAATACTGTAATAATTGAAAATAAATTATTAAACAGTACTGTTCAACAATACAACAAAACACATCAACACTCCTCTGACAAACCCCGAAAACTTCCAACACAAATATAATAATGACAGAAGCCAATAGAAATCTAGGAAAACATGAAATGATACATAAATTACAATCACTACAAAAATATGGATTCGGAAACAAGAAAGGAATCTTGATATATCTAGATTTTGTCCCTCGATCGCAGAACCTTGTTGCATTGCGAGTTTATCGAACCCCCCACCCGTGGAAAAACCTGAGTACAAGCCTGATATAGACTTATTTTTATCAGCTCTTTCCATACAATACTTTTTCACTGCACCAAAAAAAATTTGTAATGTGATCTCAACAAAAAAAAAGAGCATATCTTTTGACCCTAATTTTCATTTTAATTGGTGGTTTATTATTATAAGTTAATATTGGAAGATCATGTTTAAATGATTTGCTATAGAATTAGTTAATATCAATATGTACAATACAATGTTACTATCACTGAATAGAGGTAACAAGGAAACATAATACCTTCACCGGAATTAAATGATCTGTAGACCTATTCAATTTATATTGGTTTACATAAATACTTGTTGGGAAGAATTCCGAATAAAAGACCACAGTTCAAAAGATTCCCTGATCGTCTTGTAGTGAAGGTCTTAAAAATTATTGATGAAATATTTGAATAGGCGAATTATGAAAATTAAATTCTTTTTCATTGAGTAATTGAAGGGCAAGATCGTCAGCTGATCTTTGAAATAAACATTTTATTTGAACTTTAAGTATCTTGTTAAAAGGAATTAATAGAATATCAATACATGTAGATAGAAATATTTTCTTTGATACAGACAGTAGGGGAATCACAATATTTAAGATTGTCAAAAGAAATATTGTTATATAGGGTGACACAGCTATATGTCATTCTCTAGCACTGACCCGTGGGAATCGAATCGTATCATTAGCAGTTCTTTTGAGGACTATGTATTAAAATTTAATGCATCAGAATCATGATAGTTACTGTGTGGAAGGTTCTTACTCCTAAAGATTTTCTTTTAATTTCGCTTTCCAATCTTGTGACTTTGAGCGTACCTTATGTAGGTTATTCTAGAAACGTGTCAAGTGTATTAAATTATATATCTACTTGATATATATATATATCTAGTAGCTAGCTCATAGGAATTATGTTGACAATAGTGTATTGGTAATATCTTAGTGTAAAATTTACCCATGGCCTGCCTGGCATACATGTATCAGTGATAATCTAGAGAATTTCGATCATGGCAATCATTTAACAGTAATTAATTCAATTACTATATATGGTCAGATCATACAGCAGAATTTGCCCACGGTTATCACACCAATGACAGTCTAGGAAGTTCTGTCATTAGATAAATTTACCCATAGAAATCTTGTCAATGGAAAGTGTAAGGGATTAGCTCGTACAGTGAAATTTACCCATTGAAACCATGGTTACATTCTGAGGTTGGATCATGTACTCATCAGTCAACCCATTTAAATCATATCAGTTACAGAGTAGAGTTAGATCGTACAATAGAGTTTACCCATTGAAACCATGGTTACATTCTGAGGTTAGATCATGTACTCATCAGTCGACCCATTTAAGTCATATCAGTTACAATATAGAGTTAGAGTCAGGATGACCACTGATTGACCTATATTGGGAAAGACAGAGAGACAGCATGACCTTGACCTAGATCGTAGTCGAGCATAATTACAATGATATTTATATCATTCTCATTAATAATTAATTAATCCATTTTCATCCTTAAAAAGTAATTAATGAACTGTATAGCAGAAAATTCATATGTGAAATAAATTACAATGTTTCCATTTTCCATTTCAATAACCACTGAAGAAGAGATCTAGTCTTAGTTAAGAGGTAGAAACACTGTCTCTGTTAATACTATTGATTGATGGTAATGGGGGTAGTCACTGGTCATATTTCATATCCAAATGATGATTATAATAATAAGAATTATAAGTACATTTGAACTAAGATTTATGTTGACTGTTTGTTGAAATATAATAAAAATGTAAGTAACTAATTTAGTACCACAAGATTTATGTTGACTGTAGATTGGTAGATTGTTAAAGTATAATACAAACGTAGACAACAGGTTTCTGTCATCTGGAACAACCTTCATCAAGTAGATTTATGTTGACTAATCACTTGGTAGATTGTTGAAGTATAATACAAACGTAGACAACAGGTTTCTGTCTTCTGGAACAACCTTCATCAAGTAGATTTATGTTGACTGTAATCACTTGGTAGATTGTTGAAGTATAATACAAACATAGACAACAGGTTTCTGTCTTCTGGAATAACCATCATCAGGTAGATTTATGTTGACTGTAATCACTTGGTAGATTGTTGAAGTATAATACAAACATAGACAACAGGTTTCTGTCTTCTGGAACAACCTTCATCAGGTAGATTTATGTTGACTGTAATCACTTGGTAGATTGTTGAAGTATAATACAAACATAGACAACAGGTTTCTGTCTTCTGGAACAACCTTCATCAGGTAGATTTATGTTGACTGTAATCACTTGGTAGATTGTTGAAGTATAATACAAACGTAGACAACAGGTTTCTGTCTTCTGGAATAACCTTCATCAAGTAGCTCCAAGTCAAACAACTGGAAAGCCAAATAATAAGTCAAGCAAGAAAACCAAAATGTCTAAACAGGATAGCTAAAATAGGCTACAGTTATCTATACCTGAGGGAAGAAAACCTTAGTTTTAATAAAAAAATAGGCTACGGTTATCTATACCTGAGGGAAGAAAACCTTAGTTTTAATAAAAAATAGGATACGGTTATCTATACCTGCGGGAAGAAAACCTTAGTTTTAATTAAAAAAAAATAGGCTACGGTTATCTATACCTGAGGGATGAAAACCTTAGTTTTAATAAAAGAAATAGGCTACGGTTATCTATACCTGAGGGAAGAAAACCTTAGTTTTAATAAAAGAAATAGGCTACTGTTATCTATACCTGAGGGAGGAAAACCTTAGTTTTAATAAAAGAAATAGGCTACGGTTATCTATACCTGAGGGAGGAAAACATTAGTTTTAATAAAAAAAAATGTAGGAACCGTCAGTTTCATTATGACTGGTTTTCACACTCCAGGGTAGTGTTTCTGGTGAGGTGCAGTCAACAAAGTATTATCTAATAATAAGCTCAACAGTAGTCTGTCTGTGTCTGTGAACAATGTGATGAACATCATATAAAAGCATATTGTGAAACTACTTATTAAATATAAAATAATGAACAAATTATGGATGAAGTGTATCTGTTAATCTTCTTGAATGGATTCACAATTTTTATTTTTTATTTTAGACAATTTTAAATTTATATCCTTGGTACAACTTGTAAATATTATACTGATAATCTTAAAAAGATATAATTTATATTCATTATTCATTAGTAGACATGTATATTTGGGACTACGTGTAATCAGTGTTTATCACTCCAAACATTTTAAGTTTGACCCTTGCTAGTGTCAAGGTGTACTTGATAATGATTTAATATCATTAAAAGTTTTTTCTCTATCAGCATTATAACTAAAGTATTATTGAAAGTGCCATTAAACTGTCATAAACATCTATATCTTATTTTTTTTCCTTGGGGAGTGGTCAAACTTTTTTTGCCATTATGAAAGTCAAATCTCTCCTTTTAGAAATAGCTGAGTCAATGACCCCTTTGTTTAATATATATGTATACATATATTTGTTTACACACATATGTCTAAATCAAAAGAAGGAATTTAAACTTGTAACAAATGACCATTTAATAACATACAGAAAATATTGATGTAATATATTTTACTCCAGCATTGTATACTTAGTAATTATTAGTTTCCATTAGGGAAAACAAACATTTCTACCTATTTTCCTCAATCAGGTCACAATGAATTACTAGAATCAATTGTCGTTCAATTGAAACGGAAAGAAATTCTCAGTTTGACCAGGAAAAATTGTTACAATATCGTGTTAGTGAGGGCAATATTGATCTAGGATTTGTTGTATCTTAGAATTCTCAATAGGAAATGGATTGTTTTGTTTGTTAACTTTTTTTTTTTAGTTTTGTTTGATATTTTCTTTTGATATTAATCTTCTAGTTTAAGAATTTGTACATGTTCGAAATAAAGCAATGTCAGAACACAGAAATTGTACAGTAGTTCCCCTTTACAAAGGTCACTCCACTTTAACAGGCCAGATTTCAGAGTGAGAGTAAGATGGTTCTAAAGTGTCTCTCTCAATAGAGGACTCCGCTCTTATAAGATCACCTCTTTCTTACAGAAGTTATGATCTTATAACATGGGGAGGGGGGGCTACTGTACAATTTATACATATTTAGGAAATATTGTTTATTTTAAATGGTTTCGCAGATCGTGTGTTCTTGAACTATTTTTTTTAGTGTCTGATCTTTGTACCTAGGTATAACTAGGAGAAAGGTATTGGTATTTGGGATCTCTTTAGCAAGACAGCCTTCTGATAGGTCAAAAACAAATATCACCTCCAGCTCCTCTTTGTTATCACCTTGTTTTCCAAATACATGTACCTTTCCTCCTCCATATGAGGGTATGGTTCATTGTGACTATCAGCTTAAAAAACTAAATTCTGATCAGTTAGTGAACTGACCTGTTTAACCCATGTTCCTATGTAGGGGTCTAAAACCCTTAACATGTGTGAAGGTGATTAGGGATTGAATCCACATCTATGGTATGGTTGTTGTCAAAAGTCAACAATTTTTAACCGTATTGCCAATGAACATCTGAAGACAGTTATGGCATTCCATAGATAAAGTTCATTAATTAATTGCAATGGGCAGTGGTCTGTCCTGGAATCCAATTTCCTCCACCAATGAAAATCTACCACCACAATATAACTTCAAAACTGTTAAAAGTGTCATTAAACACCTTTAATCAATAAGCTACAATGTGGCCTTCATCTATAGTATACATGTATAATCTACAATGTGGCCTTCATCTATAGTGTACATGTATAATCTACAATGTGGCCTTCATCTATAGTGTACATGTATAATCAGATAGTTGGCATTTTTGTATTTTCTCATTGAATTATAGGGATCCTTTATTGTTGTTTATAAAGATAATTTATGACACGATGTCATAGAAGCTTAAGAAAGTCCATTACATATTGTATTTATATTCATAAAAATCTTCAAGTGTGGTATTTATTTGGGTGTAATGTTATGATATGAATTTATGGTTCTGAGAGTGGTAATTGAAATATTAGTAAATATTTAAAATGTGTTTATTTTTATAATACAGATTTCAGTGTAGGTGTACTAGTGTAGTTTATAACACATTGAAACCTGTCTAAACAGAACCTCCTTGGAAACCAACTTTTATATTCGGAATAAACAGGTATTCAGTTTATACAGGATTCCGTGTATTAAAGGTATACAGGATTCCGTTGTATTAAGGGTATACAGGATTCCGTTGTATTAAGGGTATACAGGATTCCGTTGTATTAAGGGTATACAGGATTCTGTTGTATTAAAGGTATACAGGATTCCATTGTATTAAGGGTGTACAGGATTCCGTTGTATTAAGGGTATACAGGATTCCGTTGTATTAAGGGTATACAGGATTCCGTTGTATTAAGGGTATACAGGATTCCATTGTATTAAGGGTATACAGGATTCCATTGTATTAAAGGTATACAGGATTCCGTTGTATTAAGGGTATACAGGATTCCGTTGTATTAAGGGTATACAGGATTCTGTTGTATTAAAGGTATACAGGATTCCGTTGTATTAAAGGTATACAGGATTCTGTTGTATTAAGGGTATACAGGATTCTGTTGTATTAAAGGTATACAGGATTCCGTTGTATTAAGGGTATACAGGATTCTGTTGTATTAAGGGTATACAGGATTCCATTGTATTAAGGGTATACAGGATTCCGTTGTATTAAGGATATACAGGATTCCATTGTATTAAGGGTATACAGGATTCCATTGTATTAAGGGTATACAGGATTACACTGCATTTTGTTAAGACAGTGTTTGGAGTGAAATAATGGCTTAGTGTTGTTTTACTTCCCATGGTCAGTTTTTGTACATGTATATCCTTAATTCTATATCTCTACATCTAAGTTTTGAAAGATGGCATACCAGGCTTGTACTTTTGATCTTCTTTTTTCTATGACCATAGACTCATAGAAAGACCATTAAAGCTATAGTTCTACAATAGACTCATAGAAAGACCATTAAAGCTATAGTTCTACAATAGACTCATAAAAAGACCATTGAAGCTATGGTTCTACAATAGACTCATTAAAAGACCATTGAAGCTATGGTTCTACAATAGACTCATAAAAAGACCATTAAAGCTATAGTTCTACAATAGACTCATAAAAAGACCATTAAAGCAAATATGGTTCTACAATAGACTCATAAAAAGACCATTAAAGCTATGGTTCTACAATAGACTCATAAAAAGACCATTGCAGCTATGGTTCTACAATAGACTCATAAAAAGACCATTAAAGCTATGGTTCTACATTAAACTCATAAAAAGACCATTGAAGCTATGGTTCTACAGTAGACTCATAAAAAGACCATTAAAGCTATGGTTCTACATTAAACTCATAAACAGACCATTAAAGCTATGGTTCTACAATAGACTCATAAAAAGACCATTAAAGCTATGGTTCTACAATAGACTCATAGAAAGACCATTAAAGCTATAGTTCTACAATAGGCTCATAAAAAGACCATTAAAGCTATGGTTCTACAATAGACTCATAGAAAGACCATTGAAGCTATGGTTCTACAATAGACTCATAGAAAGACCATTAAAGCTATGGTTCTACAATAGACTCATAAAAAGACCATTAAAGCTATGGTTCCACAGCTAGTATACTAGGTAGAAACCATAATTCAATCCAGTCCCAGAAATTAGGAAATGCCACTAATCCACCATATCTCTAGTCTATGCTAAAGGGTGTGACATAAAATAGCTTATAAAGACTGGAACATGACCACTTGTGGCCTGTGAAGTATGTCATCAACAGAATCTGATTTTATGGAATGGCTAGCTCTACTACAAGAGCATAGCAATGCTCTTTACTGTCAAGAAGCAAGCATCCTTTTTTCACTGCTGTAAGCCTCATATGGATGTGGAATTTTTGTAATGAATCAATGATTCTTCAAACACAGTTTTTTTTAGCAATTGCTAGCATCAGATTGAAAGAAAACTTTATTTTTATGGTAACCGTTATTGGAGCAAAAATTGACCGTGAATGGCTTTACATGACACCTGATTCCCATTCTCAAGTATGTCATAAACAGGATTAGATATAATAGAATGGCAGGCTATACAACATGACTGAATGTTCTAAGTTTTTGGTATACACTTTGAAATTGGTTTATATGCACATGTTCCTATAGCTTGTGGGGAGAGATTATATTAATATACGTATCCAATATCTTTATTGTATACACAGAAATATTTAAACAGCTTTATTCTTGAAATTAAGATAAATGTGCAGTCCTTGAAAGGAAAATTTGAATCAAATCCCTGAATTTATTTTTATATACATGTGTAGTTCTAAAAAAAAAACTGAAAAATTTACTGGTCTGAACAAATTTTACTGGTCTTGTGCAGGAGTACCGGTGCTCATCATGAAGACTGAATTACATGTAGCAGTCTAGTAAGACTTGTGCAGGAGTACCGGTGCTCATCATGAAGACTGAATTACATGTAGCAGTCTAGTAAGACTTGTGCAGGAGTACTGGTGCTCATCATGAAGACTGAATTACATGTAGCAGTCTAGTAAGATACAATAGACACATCGTGAAATAAAAAAATCACTCCATGATTGATGGTTCTAAGCAGAAATTTTATTATTAGTTATTATATTTTGCTGGTGTTTCAAGTCTTTTGAACTCTGTAAGTGTTCTTTAACTAACAGAAACTGCCATGTATGTGATAGAAGTGTTTATATAGAATGGTCTATTGATCCACGGTACATTTAATCAGAGAAAAAGATTATCGTTTATCCCAATATTTATTTAAACCCCACTCGTTCACAGTTATCACCTAGACGTGAGACACACTTTGATGTTCAGTGGACAATAGATCATTCATATAGAAGTCAAATGTCTTAACTAATTTCCCATTAGGCAACTAATAAAAATTACACATGTTTCCGTTAACTCTACTGACCCTAATTTTTTGTGTCTAACCTAAAGTTTGTTTGGCCACTTGTAAACAAGTACTATTAAAGTCAGAATGTTTCCCCTGTAGAAACTCGCTAAAAATATTTTTAAGAATAAAATCTTTTTTCCTACCTACCGACACTAATATTTTAGAGCATGTTAGCAGAAACATAAGTATTTTTTTCTTGGCCTTATATTAATGTCTGTTTTTCATGATAATTTGAGAGAGTATTTTATCACTTAATTACCACTCTAGAGAGTGTTGTCATTTGATAAGAAGTGATATTAATGTAAATAGAAGGAACTTGAACCTGACACTAAGGACAATCTAGACAAGAATAGGTCTTGTGATCTCTGTTACTTCAATAATGGACTCTAAACATTTAGTAATCAACAGGAAACAACATTTGTGTTGGTTGTGGATCTTCTTCTGACAGTCATATAGTCACGATATAGCTGAAATATAAAAATACCACACTGTTGGAACAGTTCCAAAATCTAATTGAAAAATTGTAGAAAGAGGCAAAATCCATAAAAATGGTGACGTTTCACTAAAGGTCGCATGTCTTTACAATTAGGATTTACGACTTACGATAAAAAGCGATCGCAAAGTTAAGAGTGGTGGTAGA
Source organism: Gigantidas platifrons (assembly GCA_002080005.1). NCBI lineage: Eukaryota > Metazoa > Mollusca > Bivalvia > Mytilida > Modiolidae > Gigantidas > Gigantidas platifrons. The sequence goes on from MJUT01016830.1 coordinate 965,795, forward strand.
TACACGCAAGTCATAAATCCTATTATTAGTGAAACGGTCGTATCTCTTAGTACACTTACATCTATGTTTATGACTTACGACCTTTAGTGAAACGGTCGCCTGAACAGACAAATATATGTCTGCTCACTTTCCTGGCTTGGTACAGGCACTTTAATTAAAAAAGTGGCAGGGTTAAACCCAACTTCCCCTCTTAGTGAAATGACAAAATGTGCCTGTTCAAAAATGGCAATTAAAAGTTTAAGGTAGGCACTAAAAATTAGGGTCGGTCAGGCTTAGTGGAAACACAGGTATTTTATTTTTGGCCTTAGGCTCACTGTTTAACAGTGATTTAATGCCATTTTCAACAATCTTTCAGTTATATCGTAGCAGTCAGTTTTAACTTACAACTTTTGTGTTAAAATCTGGTGATTTGTTGTTCTTCAACCAACAATTTTAAATGTTACATGTATAGGAAATATGACAGAATCAACAAGGGCAAACAAAAAATGAAATTTACATCTAAAGGTTAAATAAAGAAAGAAGAAAAGTTACATGAAAATTTTCCCCTTTACATTTTAATTTTTAAGACCAATAATACTGTTCTATAGATTAAAATCATGATCTAAGATGGACAATGTGATAATTTTGTTATTAAACTTATGCCACAGTTATTTGCTATTATGAAGAATTATTACAAATGTATTGATATTCTATATACCAGTAATGATCAATGATTCTGTCTACAATCAGCAACACAAATCATGAAATAATTTTTAAGATTCATAAATAACTGAGAGGTATATTGAATACAGACTAAAAATGCCTTCAATTTGACTATAATTACAGAACAATATATTTGATCAATAAATTGTAATTCTTTTATTGGTAGGTTTCAATACAATATCTTAACAGTTGACTTCCATTGATGAAGATTTGTCACTATGCTGCTGAGACTATATCATATAAATAAGTTTTTTACATATAAAACACATAAACTTTTTCATATAACCTATGTAGGTTAAAAAATATTTCCTATATACCTACCCTATTTTTTTCAATCAAGAATATTTGTAGAAACACAGGTATTTTCCCTCAAATATATAGGTGAATTTTATATACTTAAAAATCTATTGTCAAAACTCTCCATTATTTTTAAGGAATGGAGAATTATTGTTCTCTTTGTACTTTAGATACTATACACAGACTTTTTTTGTTACAAGATTAATAATTAATAAAATAAATAAAGTACAATGGGTGGATTTTAAGTTTGAGAATGTCCTCGTATCTCTCCATTCTATACATAAATGCTTAATATATGAAGTGGAGATATTAAGTCCAACAGTAGTCTACAATTATTCCAATCATGATAAAAAAAAAATATCTGATCAAAGCCACCATTAATAATCGTAAAAAAGTCTTGAGTTGGGGAACCTATATGAGGGTTGACCTATCTTTCTGATTTGGCCGTGGAGTCTATTAGATATCCTTATCCTTATACTAACTGTCAGTTTACCACTATAATATGTATTTAGTCCCCGTCACATGGATTCTGCAGTTTTAATAATTTTTAAGGATGGCCCTTTTTCCTATGGACTCATTCTTACATTATTTAATATTGTTTGTAATTTTATGTGAATCAGATTTCGTCAATCATTTTATATTATTACTTTGTAGAGGGATATTGTCAAATGATGAGCTTGTTTAATTAAGTATGACAAACTGGTTGTTTTTGTGTCCCAGGAGATTTAGAAGAAATTAGTTCAAATTAACTTTCAAAAACAGTCTTGTCCTATACAGAGAGTTAACATGTTTTGTTTTTTAATGAAAGCTCTGGTAATCCTTAGTGAAAACTTTCATTTAAATGGACCGATTTTGATGAATCTAATATTTAGCTTAGTATTCAAGAGTCATACTAATCTCCATTCAAAGTTAATTCGGCACATAATATTAAGTTGTAATTCTTATTCTAGGTCTTGTATGCCTGTTGTAGTGCGGTTTAATTATGAATTTTTTTTCTTGTGGAGACATTTTTTATATAGTATCAGTACGTGTGTATGTTGTTTGAGAGAGGTGACAGAAAAGTGTTTCCCAGATTTAAGAAAAAATTATGTTATGCTTCATTATTTTCACAGGATTTAAATCGGTTTTTATTTTTAGCAATGCAGCTTAAATATATTTTTATTTTTATTTCATTTTTTGCACCTTTATTTTAATAGATTATGTGCTTTTCTTGGATTTCAAGGGTTCAGAGTTTGTTGTACTTTACTTATTAACATAGACTTATAAACTCAAGTTCATCTAATACTAGCAATACATTTTTTAAAATTCACAACGTGAAACTGAAAACTCTTTGCAGTTTAAAGTTTGACTTGCAAGTGTGATAGAGTTATCTCCCTTTCTCCAAATACTTTGATACATATATGTTCAATGTGTATAATAACCAACCAAGTTGGCAAACAGGAAGTAGGAATGTGACGGGTCCAAAAATGCTTCCTACGATATGGGGTACCTATATAAAGCTTGTGACCAAATATCAGATTTCTGCCATCAATAGTTGTTGTTTTTTTGGGGTTTTTTTTTTGGTCCAAATGAATATGAAAGATAATTCATCTACAATACAAAGATAAATCTAAAGATAAGGAATAACTCTATGTTGTTTTTCTTCTCATAATAAACTGTATCACAAAATGAGTCTGCCCGAGGTCAATAGATCAGTGGGTTAACTTTTGATTGTTATACACTACTGTTGTAATATCTGTATATATTTTTATACTATTGTTAGGAAGTTTTTTTTAATTAAAAGTATTTTGGGGTGAAATTTGAAAGAAAATAATTGCATATATATACTAATTTTATCTATTAAATAAAATAATTACTGCATAAGTCAGGTTACAACAGATCAAAATTTTGTATAATGATGGCCTTATTTTAATTTGATTTTATTTTATTTTTGGTGTTTTAATGCCACTTTCAATAATATTACAGCTATATCATGGCGACCCGTTTTAGTGGTGGAGGAAGCCGGAGTACCATGAGAGAACCACCGACCATAGGCAAGCAACTGGTAAACTTTATCACTTGCGGCAGCGAATCGTGTGCACCCTTTTTTGTAATTTACAAAGCCGGGCGCGAACCCACGCCGTATTGGTGATATATTTTAATTTGAGTACTGCTTGAATTCTTCAAACCACTGTTTAATAATTGAAGTTGTAAGCAAAACTTGGTCAATTTTCACAAATATCTTTTTATAAGATGCAATAAATGAACATTAAAAAACAATTATTGTTCTACTTTAGGGAATCAAATGTTAGAAGTAAAATTGAAGCCATTTAGATGTCAGCAAATGTTAACTGATGTCTTGAGAAGACTAATATTTTAGGTATAATCAAGTCTACCGACGGATATATACACAGTAATCATGTTCTCGCCATAAGGCATTTTCTGACAATTAGGAAGTGTTTCTGACACAAATATTCCACTTATTTGATTCTATATTACAAGGATCGACCAGGAACTCTTGAATAAAATTTGAAAATGTTACAATCTAAAACGATCCCCATAATTTTATCTTGACAAGAAAACGACTACATTGTATTGCTATTTGAAATTAGTTTTCAATCTTGGATATTTTGAGAGGAATTGTAACTGTAAAATTACTAAAAAAAATTGATGACATTTCAAAAATCACTAATATTGGAAACTTAATTTTCAATCTTGGATATTTTGCAAAGATTTTTGTAACAGTGTGTGATGGATGTTCCCGTGCAGAAATATAGTTAATTGTCTGCCAAAGTAAATGGTCTGAATATGTCGTTTTAAGCTCTGTATTGAGTTTGTTTGATAGACATCGGATAGTCACGGAAAAACAAATTCTATCTGATTCCTATGACACGTCGATGAAGATTTCTTACCAAATCAGCGAAAACTGTTTGAAAACATCCTATTCTTTCGTAGAAAATGTGCATTGTTCGTCACGAAGAGTTACTATTGAATTTGAAGATATAATGAGAAATGGAATTGAAATAATATTGAATTTCTGTCCATATATGACTCATTGTGGTGGGTAAATCTTGTGTAGGAATGCTCTCTATAATGAATGATGAATATTAATAAGTCATGAGGGAATCATGTAACTAACATACAGAATCAGCTGTGATATTGTTTCTATATTTGACCTGTAAGATTAATAGATGACCATTGCCTTAAAGGATTGTTAAATGAAGGTGTTCCGTTTATAATGGTAGATTGAAATTGGTGGGATTAAAAAATATTTACCAATTCCTAGAAGGACCGTTAGCTCAATCTAGATTCATTTCGTTGGAAAACAATTAAAGAAACAACATTTTATTGATAAGCTTCCTGTCTTCATCATTTAACTTTGAGAGCTGGCTGTAAAATTGAGAATTAAATCAATGAGTTTCTAGGAACTAAGAGTGTCTGTTTAAGTAGATCAGATATTTAACCATTGACAAGCGAAGTTACCAATTTTCTTAATTTTGTGAAAATAAAACTAATTTTGTTTTGAAGTAATTTTTACTACTTTTTGTAAAGTAAAAAGTGTGTTTTGTAAACTAATACACTTAAAATTGAAAAATTAAAGTGAAATTCACAAAGGTTATGACATGGATGTGATATTGTGAAATAAGATACTGGAGGTTTGTATGCTGGTGAACTTTATCAATAAATAAAGGATTTTAGAGTTGACCAGATGAGACCACTCTTGTATTGTGTCTTGGAGTATTGATTTATGTAATACTAGTTGATCAAACAATTCAATTTAAAGCATAATTCTTTGTCATTAGAATGTCTGATATTAGTTTCGTATGACTGTTCATTTCACACGAAGGGAAACACTGATTTCTTTACTTGGAATCTTATCTAATCTATTCTTTTGCATTGAAACAATTTTATTTCAACAGACATTGTCTCAGGGATATGGCAGCATGTTTTTGGGAAGGAAACGACCGAACGATAAAATACAACATTCGTAATGTGGCATGGCGTTATTATTCAATGTAAAGTTTATATAGTGTATTAAGGTACTTTTTACAACAATTACTGTGGAATAGATAAAGTTTCTGAGGATTAAACGGTATTGACTATACTGTAATAGAAATCGTAACGTTTAATAGTATCAACGGGAAATTGTTTTGAAATCAATAAGATTTGTTTCAAATTTCTCTTGTTCGATTCCACAGAAGATACAATAATAATGATAAAATAACAAAACCTAACTGTGGGCGAATTTTGTGTGGAACTATTTACTAATTATCTATTGATTAAATCTGGTAAAAGAAAAAACTAAGAAATACACAGAAACCAATCCTACGAAACTTCTGAAAACATAAAATAATTGTAGGAAAAACAAAAATTTGATACATTACGTTATTTTAAGTTTATCATGGAATTAATTGAACTATATTTAGTGTTTAAACTTTATTATTAGATAATATTGTTTACAAGGATAGTCTTGCCGAAGATCAAAATAGATTTGATTTCTTATCCTAATTGAATGACAAGACTTTAGAGAATTCAAGGAAATCCTATTAGAAAAAGTAGGTTGACAAACTGTAATTCTGTTATGTTTTAATACTGACTATCGTAGTATCACATTCATCCACATTTCCATGGCGATACACTATTGAAATAACATTCTGAGGAACTTAAACGGATTCAGATTGAACTAAAATTCTTCAATTCAACAGGGGAAAAATACAATTCTTTCATTAAAGAAATCTACATAGAATTTCCTCTGATTTTAATTAACTTCAATATGTCTGCTGTTAGATATGACAGAAAACAGACCATCTTCTTCTTATTATAAACAGTCTATTTATTGTTAGGAAATCATTTTCTTCAAGTTAACATCTATAGCAAGGGATTAAAAGTATTGGCAAATTATCAGTTAACGTTGATTTTACTGATTTTACCGTGTTTTCTCGATTTTAAGATTTTACCATAGATAATTGTGGAAACTATTAGACATCTTGTAGTACAGAAAATAGCTTCCGCAGGTGTTGATGAAATTGTGAAGATTTGTTAATGAATTGGAGAGCCATTGATGATTGAACATGTAGTTTTACAACCGTGTATAAATATGCTATTTTTAGAGGATTTGTAAAAAAAATTGTGAAAAAAAAAATGATTCTACATTCAAACCATGTTTCATAACTCAATTTATGGGAAGAAAACGTAGAATTTGAGAATCAAAAAGTAGAAATAGAGACAGATTGTTTATAGTACAAGTTATCAGTGGCTGAAGATTAAGTTTAGGATTGTTCAGGATTTAAAACAAATGGCATCATTCTGGTCAGAGATTCTATCCTTTCCATGTTTTCCTATTATTAAGCTACTTGGATATTTTAAATGTGAACGGAAACATGAATCAGACAGGTGAGGAAATATCTCGCTTTAGTTATAAAAAAAAGAAGTTAATATGAAGATTGATGATAAGAACTGATAAGAATTTGTGGTAATTGACTGAGAGATAGAAGGTAGGGGGTTAACATTTTGGTTAAAACTAGGGCATTATGGCTTGTTCCTTATATTTTACACTATATAATGCCTCTTATACAAAACATATAGGTCACTGTGTATAACTGGATAAGAATATGGTATTGTGATTTTCTCTCTCTGTACTATTTAATGCCTTGTATACAAAAAAAAATAGGTCACTGTGTATAACTGGATAAGAATATGGTGTTGTGATTTTTTTCTCTCTGTACTATTTAATGCCTCTTATACAAAACATATAGGTCACTGTGTATAACTGGATAAGAATATGGTATTGTGATTTTCTCTCTCTGTACTATTTAATGCCTTGTATACAAAACAAAATAGGTCACTGTGTATAACTGGATAAAAATATGGTGTTGTGATTTTCTCTCTCTCTCTGTACTATATAATGTTTTTTATACAAAAAATATAGGTCATTGTATATAACTTGACAGGAATAGGGTGTGATTTTCTCTCTCTCTGTACTATATAATGTTTTTTATACAAAACATATAGGTCATTGTATATAACTTGACAAGAATATGGTATTGTGATTTTTTTCTCTCTATATTATTAGACATAATAGATGATTTAGTGTGTACAAATATCTAGGGTTGGGGTTATGGTATTTAATGCCACTTTTGACAATATCTCAGTTAAATCGTGGCAGTCAGTTTTATTGGTGGAGGAAACCGGAGTACCCAGAGAAAACCACCGGCCTGCCACAAGCCACTGACAATCTTTATTATTACTTAACCCTAACCTCTAAGTTATTTAAAATTCTTTCTTAGTAGTACAGTGGTCCCCGTCTCATGAGGCATCCTCTTCTGCTATGAAAAAGTGGCCTTGTGCATGTAAGAGAGGTGGTCTCTGTTGAGGGGGACAATGTAGGAGTATTTTACCATCTCAGAGCATCTGAAATCTGGGCTTTTATAAGGGTGGCCATACAAGGGAAATTACTGTGGTGAACAATTTTGATTAATTGAAATAATTTTTTTGTATAAATTTGATTTTAAGAAATGAAGAAAAAATTGTTATCAAAGAAATTAATTTGATTAAGTCTCAATTTGTTATATAGATACAAATACTGTCATTGACTTCTTTAGGGAGAATGGATTTCTCAGGGCAATATCGTATTTAAGGTGAAGCCTGAGATGTGAGATGCCATGAGAAGTTTTTTCAGGCAAAACGTATCAGTGGTTTTATATTCATAGAGGATTTGTAAATGTGAAGTCACTATGACGTTATGTTAGAAATCAAGGATGGTATGTTTGTATCACGCTTGCCACATGATAACAGTGTAAAAATCAATGGGAAAATGTACAATAAAACAAAAAATACCACACTGTTAGAACAGTTTAAAAATTAAATAGAAAAATACCACACTGTTAGAACAGTTTAAAAATTAGATAGAAAAATACCACACTGTTAGAACAGTTTCAAAATTAGATAGAAAAATCGTAGAAAGAGGTAAAATGGATACCCCTAAAACTTTCCTGGCTTGGGACAAGAACTTCAATAAAAAGTTGTGGGTGGTACCGACTTAATGCATGGACACACTTGGCAGTTGCCCCGGGCCCCATGAGCATAGGGGCCAATGCTAATATATGTATTATGTATATTGTTGCAGCATGTTTTTTCAATGTTTAAACACTGATTTTGTTGGAAATACCAATACAATAAATTTATGTTTAATTTTATCGACATTTACAGTTTATTCCTGTGAGTGGTTGTGTAGGTATGGGCCCCAGTGCACTGCTTTGCCAGGGTACCTATAATTCAGTTAAGACGGCCCTGGTTTTGGGGTTAAGCTAGTTTTATGGGCCCAAACCTTCCCACTCAGTGAAAACTCATCAATAAATATATATATTTTATTTTTTCCAGTGATGGTGGATTCCTCTCACATAATGCAGCCAAAGATACATATCCACAGCCAATCCCCACGAAGCACGTTATCTTCCCTGCGTCCAACGGGTCGGCAACGAAAGATGTACCCAACCACACGGAAAACGATCTACCTACGTACAATGATTACATGGTAAGTACAATAAACTGAGAGTTAATTCCCCTGTATTAGATCGGCCGTGATAGATATTCCAAGTCGTAATAAGATGACATGGTAAGTGAGAAATAGACAGAGGAGTTATTTCCCCGTATTAGATCAGCCACGATAGATGTTCCGAGTCATAATATACCATACTCAAAGATTACAAGGTAGGTAAAAAATATGCAGAGTGGAGTTATTTCCCGTGTATTAGATCGGCCAGGCCACGCTAGATGTTTTAAATCATATTAAGATTACATAGTAAGTGTAGAAAATCTCCTATGCTATAGATTTGTGACAAAAAATGTGCAGACCATCTTTTTACAAAGCGTCAATGAGTAAAAAGATGAGTAAACAAAAATCTTCATAAGGAGTTGATAACGATCTCCTTTAGTTTAATAGGAAGAGCATAAACAATTTTCTTGAAGAAATTGTCTTCTCGGCAGTCAGTAAATAAATTATACCAGTTGCATGTCAAGTGTAATTTTTTTTCCCTTCCGTCTTCCCGTTATCCCCTAGAAAATATCCTTCTAATAAGTATAATTATCTATTGTTACAAAGAATCAATGGTGCCATCAAATTATAGTTTACAAGCTACTTAGTGACATTTCAACATCCTTGACATTTTTTTCCCATTGCATTTGTTGTACATTTGAATCAGGACTGGTAAACACAATGAACTGATGAATGGATTGGCTGATTAAAGGGATATAACTCTAGCATACCTAAGGTGACAATGACATAAAAAAAATGTTTGTGTGTGTGTGTTATTGATTTCTAGGACTGACAGAATGTTAACATTACAAATGATAGTAGTGGGAGGGATATTGATATTGATTTTAATAGTTTTCTGACACTATAAGTATGAAGGATTGTAGATGTTTAACATTATTGTAAGAAGTTAGTGTCTGATGGCAAAGATTTACATTATTGTAAGAAGTTAGTGTCTGATGGCAAAGATTTACATTATTGTAAGAAGTTAGTATCTGATGGCAAAGATTTACATTATTGTAAGAAGTTAGT
>MJUT01016830.1:978889-1015119 GCA_002080005.1 Gigantidas platifrons
CCAGATGAGCTATGACAGGCTCATGTAAGCCTCTAGTTTTATCATATTGTTGACTGTCTCCAGATGAGCTATGACAGGCTCATGTAAGCCTCTAGTTTTATCATATTGTTGACTGTCTCCAGGTGAGCTATGACAGGCTCATGTAAGCCTCTAGTTTTATCATATTGTTGACCGTCTCCAGGTGAGCTATGACAGGCTCATGTAAGCCTCTAGTTTTATCATATTGTTGACTGTCTAGACAAGACAAGCAGTTAACTATTATAATAGACCTGTCAACACTATTATTTTCTTCATTCATAAGACCATATAAAGGACAGTTTATTGTGGCTAACCAACCATGACATCATCACTCATTATAATACCTGTCTTGTATATTAAAAAAAAAACGTGTTAATTTGTTTGTATAAAATATTTTATTGATGTGTAATTTCAAGAATGCTTTCATTTTTTTTTGTAATTTATCTGAAGTTCAATTTGAATATTAAAATTTGGTTAAATATGTATAAAAAGAAATTCAAAGCAGATTTTAGTTTTGAAGGACATTTTCCATTATTTAAGATCTGTTCAATATGCAAAAATTTTAAAAACCTGCAAAGTAAAATAGAATTGAGAAAAGTTTAATTTAATGGGTAATGAATTTGATTTCATATTAGAAAATTTGGGTCTATAATCACACTACCTTGAATAGAATATAAAAACTGATAGTGATAGATAGGGTGAAGGGTCAAATGATGAGATTCAAATGGGGGGGGGGTCCAATAATGAGATGCAAATGGGGGGAGGGTCAAGTAATGAGATTCAAATGGTGGGGGGGGGTTTAAATGATGAGAATTTGAATTGATATGCTGTAGCGAAATAGTATATTTCATAGAAGAAAGGAATTGGTTCTCTTGAGTTAATAAAGAATGTATTTTTAATGTTGACAACAGACTTATACCACAGAGACAGTATGAAGAAACAGTAACGGTTCCTTTTATGTTCAGTGTAAATATCTCTTGAAAATTGTTCACTAAATAAAAATGTCAGGTTTTTCTTAGATGTGAAAAACTTTTCTTGGCTCAATGTACCTTTAATATGTTACCAAAGATCATTCTTAACAAATAGAAAAAATAGGTAAATGAAATTTAATTTACAGTAAAGAAATTAAAGACAATTTTCAATCTAAATGCAAGGATAGTACATTGTATTTATCATATATAAGTGTTATAGATAATTCAATGTGTTAATTCTCTCGATATGTAATATATCAGCGATGTCTGTTTTCACGACTATCTTTCCATCAGTCTTTGAAAGCTTTGGGAATGAATACATTTAAAGTACTTGTTAAGACCAAATAACCTCTCGGTATTGACATGCCCCATCATGTACCCCCCCCCCCAAAAAAAAAAACCAACAAATAAACAAACAAACAAACAAACAAACAAACAAACCTACAAACTAACAAAAATAAAAGAAAAAGAAGATTCAAAATGTAAGATGCTGCCTTAATATCATCAATTAAGTCACATCTTAGACGAGGAGCCTTCTACAAAATAAGTGCCTCTTTATCGGTGACTTAATCAACAAGATATGATACACAGTGACAGCTTTTGTAACAAAACATACCTTATATGGCTTTACATGATAATCTAAGTTAGGATCGTGGGTTGTAAACACACATTAAACTGACATATTAAATAAACTATGTACAATCTAATAACTCCTCAAGTCACTGTAATAGTTAGTCTTTATTTAACAATGTCAATATTTTTATAAGCAGTCAGCTCTTTCTTTAAAAATAAATACATGTCTCACTTCTAATATCAGTCAGTGTTTGTTGAATTTAATATTTAGAAATGTGTCATATCTAAATGTCTTGTAGTGGAGGAAATCAATTTATGAAATTTCTAATATTTGTTCATGCAACAAGAAGGCTCCTGTAAACCTCAAATTACTGAGAGAAAAATTGTTGCTCAATTAGTTTGGTAGTTTATATTTTTAATTATTTTCTAATGACAGATTGTCTTGATTTAAACTTAAACTCCCTGATGAGAATCAGCTGGGAGGTCATTAATTAGGATTAGAGCTGGATCATGATTAACAATGCTATCTTCATAACATTGATTATAACAAAAAAAAACTTAGTTCATGTTGAACAGAATTACCTCCCTTGTTTTTCACTTTACAAAGGATATTGAAAATGAGTTTGTTTAAATGCTGTTTATTATGGACGTTAGAGATAAAACAAAAAAAAACATAGTTGATGTATAGAATTACCTCCCTTGTTTTTGACTTGCCAAAGGATATTGAAAATTCATTTGTTTAATTGCAGTTTATTATAGGCATTAGCGATCAATTATGTACCTTTAATGATAGTTGATATGTGACCAAGTACAAACAGAAATAATTAGGGGGTATAGAGCTATTGATTTTGGGTCCATTTGCTCAAGTAATCAATTTTGACCATTAAATGTGTAATTTTTCTGATAGAGTTAAAGTACTCTGATAATTCTATTAAGGAATTAAGGTATCGTTTTGTTCATTTATCTAGAAAATTACTTCATTATAAGACGTCCATTTCGATTGCTATAGACGATTTAAGGTGATAATGCGTGTTATGATGCAGTAAAAAAGTCGTGACATTTTTCGTCCATAAAACTACGAATGACATGGTTACAGATGGAGAATTTTTAATGTGATGGAGATAATCTGTATTTTATATTATGTTTGCAGTGCATTTTATTTTCTGAAGTAGATTTTGTCACAAGATTTTTCAAATAGTTAAGATTCCAGTGCCACATATGGTGTTTTATGTCCACATTTGAGATCCCCAAAAAAGCTTAAAAAATGAAACATAGAAAGATTTACCAAAATTCTGTATTGAAAGTAGTGTAAAAAAAAAAACTTTGAATATTATGATGAAAATTGAGTATTTTTTACTTATGGATGTTACCTTGTAATGACAGATGATTGTTAAAAAGGTGTGAGTATAACTGAGTGCATTTCTCCAGTTTAATATGACTTCTCTGCATTAAAAAACAAAGATTGACTTTTCTGCAATTTTCATTTCTGCAATTTCTAATTATTTACCTGTTCTGTTAGCCAGAATTTCTTCACTAGAACGAACATCTATGATTCACTGGTTTCAATAGTGATAGAAGATAGCCTCATAAATTTCATTGCTCTTTTTTTCTTTTTTGGAAGCTTAGGTTGAGGCCAACGTAAAATGCAAGGTCTGCGTTTTTAACGTCATTTGGTTAATAATTGCTTAAAAAATCCATGCTCTGCAATTCAGTTCGTTCAACTTTGGATGGAAGGAAAGAAACAGGATCGGATTGTTCATGGTACCACACTCTCAACTGTTGAGCCTCAGCTCTTCTCTCACTGTTTTCATGTGAATGAAGAAAATTGTTCTTTACTATAGTACTTTTTTCAGGATCTTTTAATAGCACTACATTTGCAGACAACACGTCCTGTCTTTAAAACGTGCAATTTCTTGTATGTGCATCTAAGACCAAATAGGATTTGTCTCTTTTAGCCTTAGAACATCCAGGTAAACACATCTTGTTGTGGAAAAGTGAAAAAATGTATTTCAGAAATTAAAAAAAAATTGCTTTCAACAAAAATTGCAGAAATGCAGTGCCTCCAATTCAAGTCAAGTAACATTAATTTAAAGTCAGTAAAACAGATTGACAAGTAAAACATTAGCTCTATAGAACTTTGTAAAACTCACATGCATCATATACAAACATACAACACAGATTCTAATCATTCTAAATTTACCACAAAGTTTAAAAAAAAAAAAAAACTTGGCATGCTTTTTCATTTACCTATTTTTTCTGTACTTATGTTCATTGATATGATAGCATTAGATGATAATAGTCTAGATAAGTAATGAGATTGTGTTTACATCTGAAGGGTTGTGGTAGATACGATGGTACTGTAGTAGGATTCACATCTGCCTGAATCCTATGGCAATCTGATTACACATATATCACTGCTAAAGTTTACAGAGTTCAGTGAAGTACCACACACGGAGAGATGTACTAGTACTCCATAAAACTTAATGTTATAAATTTTGTCTTGCTTATGGCACACGTCTTCGACTTTTATTTTCATCAATTACAAAAATGTTTCCTTTACCAACAAAACAGAATACAGCGGAGTACAGGGATATAACTAATGTATTTTTGAAAAAGGCATTAAACACTGATAACCTAATCTATGTTATAGTAGTGTAATTATTATTAAAACTAAGGTCGATATGAAGTTTATTCCAGTAAACGTGCTGTGTGCACTAAATTAGATATATACCTTTTATTATAACATCTTCAAAAAGTAATTTGCATTTATCGATTCCTCCAAAAAATAATAGTTAAGTATATTTAAATTGTGATAATTTTTTTGTAATACGTATTCGAGTTGACATTTTACTTTCTGAACATTTTTTAAGATTTTGGTGCTTGAAAAGTAATCAAGGTGTAATCAGGTAAAGATGAAAAGAGTTAACACTTGTGAAATATAGTCACTATTATACTGTTATATCACCAAGTTAGAGAGACATGCATTCAAGGTCACAATTGACTGTTGTGCATCAGTTTTTGGTAACACCTGTATTTTTTACCTGACAAGGGACAGGTAGGCTAATGACATAGTTCACCTGGACCACTGTAACTTATGCTCAAGAGATCTGTTAGACAATTTGTATGATGTTTATTTTGACAATTTAACACACAAACTCTTGTGGATATTATATTTTGTTGAAATAATCGATATTTTGCTTCAAAGTTTAGAAATTTGTTGATATGATATGAGATGTGAACATTTTTTAAGTAACATATTTTTCATGTAAGAATTGTTCGATTTCATATATATTTAAAAAATATTGTGTACCAATAACGTGGTAGCTGATTTAAAGGGGAGCAACTGTCCATAGATAGAAGAATTTCATTTTGATATGAACATTTCTGTTCTGTTCTTGACTGTACTTGAATGACACTAGATTTCCATCAAACTTGGTAACCAGTTGTGATAAAGTGATATCAAAGACTTTAAAGTATATGATAAGGCTAGTTTTGTGGTTTCCTGTGCGGTTCATATTATTTCATACCTGTGGAGAAAGGTAACATTTCTACGGATGCTGAAATTAGAATCAACATATCTACTTCATTGGCTTTAAGACAGACTAGTACTGTGGATTGGGAGTTCCGAGGGATGACATGTGGATTATATATAAAGTTGAATCCACTGTGGACATCCTACCAGTATTTTAATTCAATAAGACAAAAACAAATTAAAAACAACATTATTTTATCTGTCTGATATGAAGACTTCCTAGTAAGAGGTTGATACTGTCTAACTGATAAAGGAGGTATTTACTGAGGTGATGTGACCTCATAGGATTATCAAGAATGTAGCATAGTGCTGTGTTTTATGTGAGCTCATAGGATTATCAAGACTAGCATCCTGCTGTGTTTTATGTGACCTCATAGGATTATCAAGAATGTAGCATGGTGCTGTGTTTTATGAAACAAACATCTTCACCTAATACATTATGTGTGACAAATGACAATAGTGGGATGACTTAATAACCTCTTTACCTGTGGAATTTACATCAACGATTCTACGTCATTATCAAAGCAGGATGGGACATTAAAGAAATTATTTTATTAAATCTTATCTATTTATTTTTTTACGTGACATCTTGTCCTCTGTAGCAAGAAGTTCAAGGCTTTATATCTATGACATATCACTTATAGAATCTAGATAACGCAGGGATTTTACAAAATGCATTTCAGGAATTTGGATTAAAAAAAAACCCATATTACCTGGCTTTAAAAGTAAATGAATATGTAAAAACATGTAATTTGAATATCATCCGACATGGTTCTTTGATTTCCCACTTAAAAAGATATTTAAATTTTTTTCTTTAAAAAAAAGTTTTCAATGAAAAAAAGCACTTGTTTGGATTAATAATGAGATTGGAGACACGTTGTATTGGTTAGTTATCTGGGTCTGACAATATTACATCATTTAAAAGATATCTTGAAATATGAGACTACTAAAATACCTTTGGTTTTTGTATCAACTTCAATTGTTCCGGTTTTATCAAGGTTGAAAATAGAACAAATATTGGATGACAGATTTAAGTTCTGAGTGAATCACTTGTGCAGTGCAATGATTTAGTTATACCATTTAATTTAGATTTTGACAGGTAGCTCGTTGTCCTATAGCAAGTGTGAGTGAATTTTTTTGGCATTTAAACAGTATGCAAATTATTCTGTACATGTGTAGATCGTGAACGGAATTTTTAGATTCAACCCATCCTGTGCATTTTGTACTATGTGTGAAAGGTAAGATGGATAAGTTTTCACAGGGATTTATCTGACAACTTGATATTACATGGAATTTATTCATATTAATATATTTTCTTAACATTGGGATATAATATGGTATGTAGAGCTACAAAGGACCCTTCTCAAATGTGCCGAGATATATCTTGCCAGATAAAGAATGAGACACCTCAGTCGTATGTAGATGAAGATGGGATGAAAAGTGTCGGATTCCGTCTCAGGGATAATTCCCATGATCCTTCTGTGTCTGTGACCAATGAAATGTCTTCTGCAACTTGTCATACTGAAAATGACATGGGAAAAATTGTACGTAATAAAGACAGTAAGACTATGAGTGAGGGAGAATTGACGAGGATTAAACGGAACAAAAGGATTTCTAGAAGGAAAGACGTTTGTAAATCTATGCCTATCATCTTAGAGAATGATACAACAGCAGAAACATTAGAAGAGAGGATTAAAGCTATTGTGTTAGATTCCTCAGCTACAAGATCCAAAGATGACGAATCTCTCTTACAACAACCACCAGCAAATCTGGACGAAGTGATCCAGGAGAGAATATCTCGTGGATCTAACATTACAGACACGGAAAAAATTTATCATAAATTATGTCGTAAGACTAAATCTCTGATATTTAAATGTGGTAAAGTTGGTAGAGAGGTTGATAAGAAGGAGAAGGATAAGACAGATGATTTAGCTTTAAGAAGGAGAAGTCAAACTTTTTTAGTTGAATGTGAAAAGGAAAATTCACAGGATGTATCCCACAGTATACAGACACCACAATCTGTTAGAAATGTGGAATTAATTCCAAAAAGTGCCAAATTATCAACCAAAACTACCAAAGAATTTCTTCCGTCAAAATCAACACACCAACTAAAATCAGCTGACACGAATAGTCAGCCAAGCAGAAGTGCCAAATTGATTAAAAATCATGATCTCAGTCAAAAAGACAGTAGGCACAAGCCCAAACAAAAGCCGAAAAAAGACGAAGAGTGTAAAACTGTTGTAAGAGGTGAAGAGTTAGTATTAAGACAATGTCTGATAGGATCATCTACAGTGTTTGGACTGGTTCAAATCAAGACTGTTACATCAACGGTAAGATCTACGTATACTAAACAATATTATAAAAATCAAGGGAGATTGTACAATGTAAATATACTATAGCTTGAGTTAGACATGAAATGAATTTTTGACCTTGACATAAAATGACCTTGACCTGAATTTTTGTCTCTTGCAAATCAAATCGTGAAGGATGAAAAAAAAAATATGATAGAAAGACAGTTTAGTTCTTTGTTTCAAACATTTGAAATCGAGCAATTTATTTTAATTAATCTTTGACATTGACCTTATAGAGTATTGGTCTAAATCCTTGTATGTAATTATTTGCTACAGTGTTATTTTGTCTTTGATTCTATTTGTTGGAAATAGAAAATAAACTTCTGGCTACAATGGGTTACTGTTGAGACAAGTCATTTCAAGAGTTGGTTTCTTGTTACATATCTAATTGGTGGGTACCCCAGTATTGTTTTAGGGTATGATCATTGAAGATGTGCATTTTATTATATCTCTGTTTCTGTTGACCAAATTTCTGTAGTAATTTGTGGTTTCCATGACTACAATAATAAGGTAGTTAGATTTTAGGTCCACCAATTTTTGCCTGTTTGGTACAGTACATTGCTTAGAACGTTTTTTTAATGTACTGGTGAATCTTGATATTATTGTATATAGATAACTAACAAAACCTAATCTTTTAATGATGGGAAGCAAAATGGACATTACTAGGGTTATTCTACCATAATGTATATATAATACAGTGAAACCTGCCTAAACTGAAGATCCTTAGGACCAACTTCTGTGTTCAGAAAAGACAGTTCTTTGGTTTATACAAGTTAAATTAACAAATATTTCATACATTGGGACTTCATTTCAGTTTATTCAGGGTTTAGATTAGACAGATTTCACAGAATCTTATTTTTTTAATTAGTTTTTTATGGAAGTTGAATATAATCTCATGGCCAAAATTGTATGATAGTAGGGTAGTTCCTATGAAATCAATGCCTGTTAAAATTGTGAGATTTGATGACTGCCCATGGGAAGGTGTACTTGGTAAAGTTTGACAATAATTTGCACATCCTGGTACTCGGGTGTCCATCACCAATATCTGACTTCAAAAATGTTATTGAAATGTGTCATTAAACAACCACAACGCAAGCTTAAAAAGTAAGTTAAACAACATCGGAGAAGAGTGTAAAAGGACATTAAATTTAGAAGATCATATGCATGAACCTGTCCTGTTTAAAATAGATAATTTATATGCAGTTTAATATAAGGATGTTAAAACTATTTTAACAGTTATAAGATTAACAGAGGCACTTGAAATACCAAGAATTTTTCAGTTGTGAAGTTTTTATTATGTAAATTTTTAATTTTAGATATGGCCTCTGAAATTTTATAGGCATATCAAGCCATTGAAGGTTGTGTACACAAAATGTAATGAAAAGAACTCAATTTATTTTCGACGATCTTTAACCTGACACGTAAAAAATATGTTTCTTGTCGTATAATGGAGCCATGTAAGGAATGTGACATGTGTTTATATATGCATAAATTTTTGGAATCCAGGGGGTAAATCTTTGTTTGTTTTATACTAATATCAAAATGTCTTTAAAATTTTTAAAAGGCACAGTTGTAATACTTCTGTATCTATATAAAAAGAGAACTTTGGAATTTTTAAGTAGCATTTTCTTGACACTTGAATTTTGTATACTGAAGAATGTTATTTCATTAAAAAGTCAAATAAAGGGGGGAGTGTTCGAGTGCAGTATAAAGACAAAATATAAAGTGTGTTTATTAGTCACCCTACCGACGAAGTTTTCCGAACTTTTTTTTTACGTCCTTTGATATATTGACTTCATATTTAGTATGTGGCTATATCTAGATGAGTTACAGATCAAGTTCGAATTTCGTTCCGGTCGGATGATTTTTGGCTGAGTTATGGCCCTTGCACTTGTATTTTTTGTTCAAATTTTAAGTTTTCAGACTTTTTTTTTTTTAATGTCCTTTGATATATTGACTTCATATTTAGTTTGTGGCTATATCTAGATGAGTTACAGATCAAGTTTGAATTTCGTTCTGGTCGAATGATTTTTAGTCCCCTACCGACGAAGTCGAAGGGGACTTTAGGTTTGCACTCCGTCCGTCAGTCCGGCAGATCAGTTTTCCGCACTTTTTTTTCGTCGTGCTTGCGGATATTGATTTGATATTTGGTATATAGCTTAACCATGATAATTGACAAATCAAATTCGAATTTTGTTCTGGTCTGTTGATTTTTTGCTGAGTTATGGCCCTTGGACTTAGAAAATTCATGCAAATAATTCGTTTTCCACACTTTTTTTTGTGGTACTTGCAGATATTGATTTGATCTTTGGTATAATGCTTTACCATGATAAGTTACAGATCAAGTTCAAATTTTGTTCTGGTCCGTTGATTTTTTGCTGAGTTATGGCCCTTGGACTTATAAAATTCACGCAAATAATTAGTTTTCCGCACTTATTTTGGTCCTGCTTGCAGATATTGATATGATATTTGGTATATAGTTTTACCATGATAGGTTAAAGGTCAAGTTCGAATTTTCTTCCGGTACGATGATTTTAAAGGCTTTCAACGACTTTTGCTATTGCGTTTAGATCTTTTTCTCACTGTTAATTAGGTCAATTTGACCTACATTTTATGCATGAACGACTCTGGTTAAGTTTTGCATTTAGGTCAGTTTGAATAAGGATCAGCGCATCTCGTGTCTCAAAGACACAGTTTTTAGTTTAGTTTTTAGTGTAAGTGCACCAGGATATATTTGGACTTGGGGGTATTTATATTTAGTTTATACAAAATTTGGAAGGAAGTTAAGCATTCTATTCTCGTATTACTCAGTCGGTAGGGGACTATGTATTGCCATGCAATACTCTCAGAATGCTTGTATTATATTATAATTATAATTAATAATATTCAGTGTTGAAAAATGCAAATAAAATATACATAATTTATATCTTGTCAATGAAACTATTGAGAAATTTATCATAAATTCTTTGTTGAAATTGATGAGCTAATATAAAATATTGTCTTCCTGGTGTTGTTCTTGATCAATCAGTTTAGAATTTTATAGGACCACAATAATTGTGCTGTCATCAAGGTCTGTCATGGTTGTTGTCTGTCTGTAGAAACAATGGTGTCTGTGTGATAGCTTTTGTACTAGTTAACAGATCCTTCTGAATGTGTAATGCAAGGATCTTTGACACATAATAAAAGTAGGGGTTGATATTGGGGATTGTAGCCTTACCTATATCTTAACAAGAGGCCTAAAGTTACCAATAAGGCTATTTTTTTTTGTATGTGAATTGATATGGTTGATTCCGATACGTTCCTCTCTCTCCATCACCCGTGGGTCAAATCGCTTGTAAACATTCATACTCATGAATAATTCATCAGTCTTCACATTACAAACTTCCAATGCGATTCAACCAATCAAATCGTT
This sequence comes from Gigantidas platifrons, assembly GCA_002080005.1. NCBI lineage: Eukaryota > Metazoa > Mollusca > Bivalvia > Mytilida > Modiolidae > Gigantidas > Gigantidas platifrons. The sequence continues at coordinate 989,747 of MJUT01016830.1, forward strand.
CCTTTCATGAGTTTGGTTAAAAGTTAGAAATGTCGGACCTGTTGCAAAATTTGGAGTGAAAGAATTGAGGGACTTTCTATACTGCACTACACTTCATCCACACATTTTCATGGGCGCATCCATTACTGACAGAAAGATTTTTTAACTACGATACCAAAGAGTTTCACTTTCATAAACGTGATTTTCATTGGTTAATTCAAAACTTTGAATATTCATGATTACGACTGTTTACCAGCGATTTGACCCACGGGTGATGGAGAGAGAGGAACGTATCAGAATCAACCGTGGGTTACCGACGATGATGTGGAGCGTTTTCCTTTTTTTTTATGAGTTGTTTTTTTTTAAACAAATTTCTTAGCAAAATGACCATTATTGATATAAAAGTGGCCAATATCATGTAACAATTACCATTATTGATATAATAGGGGCCAATATCTTGTATCATTGAATGCTGCAAAAACTTACACAAAATCTGGACCTCACAATTTAAATGATTTAACAATCTTAAGAAGAAAAAAAAAACAGGAAAATGATGTCCAATTAGTTATTGATATGTAGGAAAATGATGTCCAAGTAGTTACTGATATGTAGGAAAAGGATGTCCAAGTAGTTATTGATATGTAGGAAAATGATGTCCAAGTAGTTACTGATATGTAGGAAAATGATGTCCAAGTAGTTACTGATATGTAGGAAAATGATGTCCAAGTAGTTACTGATATGTAGGAAAATGATGTCCAAGTAGTTACTGATATGTAGGAAAATGATGTCCGAGTAGTTACTGATATGTAGGAAAATAAGTTTTATGAGATAGAAATACAATCTACCCAGTGTAGAATTTATAGAAGGATATACAGGTAAATATTTGTCTGAAGATGTGTTTCTAGCTGCAGGCAAAAGATTACTTACTGAACGGAAATTAAAAAGGGAAGAAAAACAAAATATTATATTTGTAATATATACTACGTTACAAATAAATATATATATGTGTGTAAACTAGTAATCTTGAGGTATAAAAGTTGAATCAAATGTTTTCTCTGACAAATGACTATGACTTGGTCTTATAAATCAATGTACAAGTTCGTTGTCATTTCCAATTAGTCTGTAAAATACAATAGTACAAATTACTATAGAGTAAATATTTACCAGTTTATCTTTAAAAAGGCACAAATTTGTTCTATATTTAGAAGAAAAAAATGTTTGTTTTTATAGTACAGACAACATATATGATACAGGTAGGTTAACTGTAAATAAACCCTGATCCCCAAATCACACACCCCCTCCCCAGCTCATCAATATCCAGGTCAAATTGTTTCATATAAATGGTCCATTTTCAGATTTATTTCATTCACTGGAGCCAATTTTGGATTTTCTGTTATAATTTTTCATAGAATGGCAAATTTTGGCTCTAGTTTTGTCATGCAGATTTCAGTAGTCTTTCGCAGCTATTGGGGTCAATCTGGTAAGTTTAAGCAGGGATACAGAGTAGACTGGTACTATGCCATCGTTCTGCTTTGATTAAATAGGTAAGTTTTGACAGGGATACAGAGTAAAGACTGGTGTCATCTGTTAACGACATGTAATGAATATAATACATACTTAAGATTATTTGGACTTTCTTTTTTTAAGTGTTTTATTAAATGAAACAAACAAATTTTGATTGAAAATATTTTTTATTAAAACCAACTTTTTTTCAAATTTCAAAACCAGTTTATATGGAAATCATTGAATAAATTAACATGTTCTGAGTTGGTGTTAAACAACAATCACTCACTTGAATAAAAATAATAACTTCACAGTTTTACCAAGTAATTCTGCTTAATTTTAGAGATTAGATAACATACATGTATATGATAAATAAACTGTTCCCCTGTTTTATTTTACAGCACAACAGCAACGGTTACCCTGAAGGACATGGTCTGGTTACCATCAGGATGATCCCTGATGAGCAGGGGAGGTTTGGGTTCAATGTCAAGGTTAGTACAATACTAAAGGTTGATAACTTATATCTAATTACTACTGGATTTATTGTAAAATATATATATGTAAGACATGTGTAAGGCCAAGAAAAAATACCTGTGTTTCTGCTAACATGCTCTAAAATATTAGGGTCGGTAGGTAGGAAAAAGATTTTTATGCTCCTGTGACTATTGGTCGGGGGCATATTGTTTTACCCCTGTCCGTCCTTCTGTTCGTCACACTATAGTATGCATAGTTTGTCCCGCTAACTCCTCCTACAGTTTTGGAGCTACAGCTTTAATATTTTTTAGGATGTTTATACACATAATGGAGGTGGTTTTTTTTTAGCTAGTTTCTACAAGGGACACATTCTGTCTTTAATAGTGCTTGTTCAAAAATGGCAAAAAAAAAAACTTTAGGATAGACACAAAAAATTAAGATCAGTAGATTTAGTGGAAATGTGTCATTGTTTTTTGCCTAAGGTGCTTATTGATACCACCCCAGTATTCTTATAAACTGTTGTCTGTTCAAAACTAATGGTACAAGATGCTCTTGTATTTTATGTTTAAGATATACAATGATGCTACCTGAGGTGAACAAATATTAAAAATATGTGTAAAATCTTATTCCAAAACCCATGTCTGCTTGTAATGAAGTTTACAGTCAAGCCTGTATTAAGAGGTCACCTTTGGGGACAAAGAAAAAGTGGCCTGATATGATATGTGACCTCTTAAAAGAGGTTCTATTCATATGAAATTATCTATGACAGGAACAGAAAAGGATGGCCTTTTAATAGAGGTGACTGTTTAAAAGAGGTGACCACATGGGCAGGTTTGACTGTAATTTGCTTTTTTAAATAGATCTTTGTACTTCTAATAGTTCAGACACAGGGATATGAAAGAAAGTTTGAGATTATATTTTTTTCAATCTATAAGGTGTCAAGACAGTAATCTAACCAGTCAGAGCTAAGAACTTCTGTAAATAATAATATTTTCTTTTCACTTTAAAAAACGTATTGGATGAAATTCATTTAAATCAGTACAGTAAATTTTTTTTTTTGTAAAAGGTAAACATTAGAAAAAACAATAAGTCCAAATACATGTATGATAATATTGTAATAGATTATGACACCTTAATAAAGCTATTAAAGGGGAGGGTATCAAAGTGTATACAAGACCTTGCACATTTTAGACAGGCAGTAGAATCTGTAAGGTAGACCCTAAAAGAAAAATGATTTTATGTCTATAGATATGAGACTAAAAAAATTAGGTCTTTTTTCTTTGGTCCATTTTTTAGTGACAATGGTGTATTCTGTGTGACTTATAAAAACAGCAAAATACCATTGTATTTTGAAAAGCTCTGGATTATAATCTCGTCATCATAAAAATAAGTGGAATATGATGAAATATATGTTAAAACATTCACATTGCTGTTTTTGGTATTTAGTAAATAACTTTAGTAGTTTACACTATTCCTCCTCTCAGTCTCATAAGACCACCTCTTCTACAATGAAACAGTGGCCTTAATAGAGAGGTGACATCTCTTGATGGGCACAATTTTGTATCTGTCAATATGACTTTACATTGTAAAATGTATATCAGTCTTCATGCTAACCCACTTGCCCAAAGCTCGGGACAAGTAAAACTGGATTCTGACAAGTGAAAATTATGAAAGAATTTGTTTGAATAAATAGAAAATTTTTCTAAATTTGACTTTTGGGCAAGTAGGTAAAAAAAATAAGAGTGAGACTGGTATATAACATGGAGTTACCATGTACTGTCACCTTTTTATTTATCCCATATTAACTTTCAGTAGTGTTGTTTATTGCAGGGCGGTGCAGATCAGGGCATGCCAATCATTGTTTCTAGGGTAGCACCAAACACTCCTGCTGATTTAGCTATCCCTCGGTTAAACGAGGGAGATCAAGTTTTGTATATAAATGGTAGAGATGTATCACAACATACACATGAACAGGTAAGTAGTAGTAAAAATATCATAGAAGATGAATCTCATTTCATTCTGAACACTCCTATTGATAGTGCTATTTGGGAGACCAAATATATACAAATGAACATGTAATAATTGGGAAGATTTTGAAGGAGTTTTTTTTTTTATTTATTTGAAGGAATTACAAACATGAACAGAAAAATATGTTGAAAAGATATCGAAGACAAATGTCATTTCTTTTGTTCTTGTGCACTTACATAATGCAGATAGTTGGAAAAGACTTTGTGTGAATTATTGTATAATAACAGTGAGTTAGATTATTGTTGTGTGTTGTCATGTTCAATGAATATTTCTACTATATATCATGACTTCCAGACTTATTGAGGATGAAAACCTGACAGATATAACAAACTAATCAGTGAAATCCCCTGCCTTGGGGATTTGCCTGGAAATCACAACACTTGGGGTGGGTATTGGGGCGTCATGCCATGTATCTGTAACATCAGAATTTGACATTTACCACTCTGGGACCCATGTCCCCTATAAGATAGAGAAAGATTGATATTTATAATAATTCTTAATAGCTAGTCCTTTATGTAATTTAGAAGAATAGCATCCTGATATTTTGTCAATTTTATTCAGGTGGTAATGTTTATAAGGGCTTCAAGAGAAACACATTCTGGTGAATTAGTGCTAATAGTTCGTCCCAATGGTAAGTATTTTTTTCTCGAAAATATGGCATTTGCCCATTTTATGGTAAATAAAAGTCTTCTATCCACAGATTTCTATGGTAACTATTTACAATACTTACAGTTGTACAGTCTAGTACCCCTGAGAGAGACCACTCTCTTATAAGCCACTTGTTTTTCATTGCAGAAGAAATACTTGGAGAATATCACTGGACACTCCGGTTTCCTCCACCAATAAAACTGACTGCCACAATATAACTGAAATTTTGTTTGAAAGTGGCATTAAACACCATGAAACCTAAGCCTAAATCTATCTTACAAGACTACTTCTTCTGCAATAAAAAAAAAAGTGGCCTTATAAGAAAGTGGTCTCTCTCAGAGGTACTAAAAATAGGACTACTGTTAACTATATTTTTTATTATGGATAGTTTAAATCAGTGTATATTGTGTAATTTGTATACTTATGAAAAATTACAGCAAGTTTTTTTTTTGGTGACAATTTAAGAGATAATTGATTATTTAGAATCTCAGGTGTTTTATGTTGTAACAGGTGTAAACATACAGGTACATGATCATACTGGTATATACTAGTAAATTTATACATTTAATCATTACATATTTATCATCTGTGTTGGTTTTACACACAGATTAAAACTGGGGACAGATGTTGCATAATACAGTGAAAAATTGTCTAAATCTAACCCTGAATAAAAACAGAATTCTGTCTAAATCTAACCCAGAATAAAAACAGAATTCTGTCTAAATCTAACCCAGAATAAAAACAGAATTCTGTCTAAACCTAACTAGAAAGTCCCAATGTAGGAAAACTGTGTTAAATTAACCTGTATAAATTGAACACCTGTCTATTCTGAACACAAAAGTTGGTCCTAAAAAGGGTTCAACAGTCATTCCCAATGTCTGTCGGTCATGTGCCAATGTCCAATAAAATTTGTTTGGTCCAGTTAAAGGTTATTCATTACTGGACCAAATGACAAGTAGGAATCTAAGCACCTTCACTGTGGAGTATGTGTCAATGTCCTGTAATCTTGATGCAGGGTCCAGTAATTTGTGCCCCTTTACTGGACCTAATATCCATTTTCAATTGACCTTAGGAAACACTGGGTTCAGTTTAGACAGGTTTCACAGTGTTAAGATTAGATATTAGATTAATATACAATGTTTACAGTACAGCGTAGATTATTGATTTAAATACTGAGTTGATAATCCAAGCATATTTATTGACGGGAGAACAAATATTGGAAAAATATGTGTACTTATGATTGGATTTTTACTAATAAATATAAAGGGAAGAAAAAGAATCTGTTTTGATCTACAGGGTCCATGTCTTTGTTGAGGGTTCAAGGACCGTATTAAAAAAAAACAAATAAACAAAATACAAATGATACTATTCTCTAAAAGTACTTTCAACTGAGATTCAATGGAAATATAATATAGTTATCAAAGAAAGACTGTTTATCTGTACTATGGATATTGACCAGTGAATATCGACCATTGTTATTGACCAGTGAATATTGACAATTATTGACACAACAAATCATCTATTGTACTATATATTACATGTATGACAAGGCTGGGTGAGCAGAGTTTAACAATGGTGTTGAGGAGATATTGGTATTGTCATTGTTTCTGGATTTTTATTGCATTTGTGATAGTTGTAAATTTCTGTAAGTGTGAACAGGAAGTGTTTTTATTTTTCTCAATTACATGAAAGCCTCTTGATTGGTAGGCTTAAAATCAGGATAATGTGTCTTAGTGGAGAGACATGTCTACCAGCAGACTGTTTCCTCAGTGAGCTAGCTCTATAGAGATCCAAGTAAGCATGTTGGTCTGGTACAAAGCTGACATCATCATTTTCTCATTGAAATTCAATTTTCTGTCACCATGACATTCCACAAGGCCCAAGACCAGTAAAACTTTGTTCGGACTAGTAAAATTTTTCAGTTTTTGTTTTTTTAAAGAACTATTTTAAAAAAATTCAAGAATTTGATTCAGATCAGTAAATTCAAATTTTCATTTCGAGGACTGCATGATATAGCTGAAAAATTGCACCCTTGTCGTTAAACAAAATCACTCACTTACTCACTCAATTAGTTGTCTAACATATCGGTAGGGGACCGGTGACAGACATCTTTCATGTAAGACCCCAAAATATCTTGTGACTTGTGACGTGTATCAGCAACTTTTATATCATACAGTTGAATTCCTACAGTATATATCTCGTGTTATTACTAAATTCTCACAGAATAACAACACTTTTTGATATTCTACACACACACACAAAAAGAATTAAGTTCGGAATTTGTCTTTGATCATGAAATGTTTATTTTACATTTCTGGCTCATTAACCATGCAGTAAAAAAGTCACCTCATTACAACCAGTACTTTAATTTTTGTAACCTTTTGAAGTCTTTTATTTTCTTTTTAAAAATGCTTTGATGAAGTTTTTTTTTTTCATTGATTGGAAAACTACTTTAAAATTATGATCTTTAATGTCAGAAAAATGAAAAAAAAAAAAAAAAAGCTTTGAATCCAACTGTTGGTATGTTGCTTTAAATGATTTGTGTATAAGTGTTTTATAACTTGATTTCATGGGGTAGCTAAGAATCATACGACACCAGGTACTACAGTGTCCTCTACCAATAAAACTGACCGCCACGATATAGCAGAAATATTGTTGAAAGTGGCGTTAAACACCATAAACCTGTATAAGTGTTTGGTATCAGGTGTTGAGGTCAAGAGTTTGTGGATTGAGGCAATCTGTCTTTAAAATTTTGGTTTTTAGCTCACCTGACCCAAAGGGTCATGTGAGCTTTTGTCATCACTTTGCGTCCGTCGTGGTCGTCGTCGTCATCCGCGTCTGTAAACTTTTCATACTTTCATCTTCTTCTTTGAAACTACTGAACAGATTTGGACCAAACTTGGCAGAAATGTTCATTGGGAGGTTCTCTACCAAATTTGTTATTTTGGTTTAGATCGGAAAACCAACATGGCCGCCAGGGCCAATAATGTGTTCTGATTGGTTGAAACTTTGATAATCTTCTTGTCAGAAACTACTCAGCCGATGGAATTGTAACATTATAGAAATGGTGACTGGATGGTCCTCCACTAAATTTGTTATTTTTGTGCCGATCGCATATCCAAGATGGCCGCCATGACTCGACTTAGTTTTAACATAGGACCCTATGGGAAAAATGTTTAAAAAGTTTTTCCTCTGAAACCAGTAAGTCAGTTTAAAGCAAACATGGCATGAATGGTCCTTAGGTGGTCAACTTTCAAAAGAATGTCATGTGACCCCGACCTCCATCCAAGATGGCCACCATCAGCGAACATAGTTTTAACATAGGACCCTATGGGAAAAATGTTTAAATTTTGTTCCCTCTGAAACCAGTAAGCCAATTTAAAGCAAACATGGCATGAATGGTCCTTAAATGGTCAACTTTCAAAATTATATCCAGTGACCCAGACTTCCATCCAAGATGGCCGCCATCAGCGGACATAGTTTTAACATAGGACCCTATGGGAAAAAATGTTTTAAAATCTTCTCCTCTGAAACCAGTAAACCAATATAGCAAACATGTCATCGATGGTCCTTCGGTGGTCAACTTCCAAAATTGTGTTCAGTGACCCCAATCTCGTTCCAAAATGGCTGCCGTCAGTGGCCATAGTTTTAACATAGGACCCAATAGGAAAATTGTTTTAAAGTCTTCTCCTCTGAAACCAGTCAGCCAATTTAAAGCAAACATGGCATGGATGTTCCTTGGGTAGTATATACTTTCAAAATTGTGTCCGGTGACCACAACCTTCATCCAAGATGGCTGCCATGAGCAGACATAGTTTTAACATAGAACCCTATGGGATTTGAATAGTAACTTAGATGTATTCGGCATACAGACATTCTTAAGAGGACTTATTTATATCAGGTGAGCGATACAGGCTCACCTGAGCCTCTAGTTAGTTGTTGTTTTGGTTGTATTCTAGTTTTAGATTATTTGCCCATCCAAAATTTACCCTGCTATTTTCAATGTTTGTTTGTTTTAGCATCAAATAAGATACATTAGTCCCCTTGGTATAAGGCCCTTCCTACCAAAGGCCACCCAAAGTAGTCCCCTTGGTATAAGGCCCTTCCCACCAAAGGTCACACAAAGTAGTCCCCTTGGTATAAGGCCCTTCCCACCAAAGGCCACCCAAAGTAGTCCCCTTGGTATAAGGCCCTTCCCATCAAAGGCCACCCAAAGTAGTCCCCTTGGTATAAGGCCCTTCCCACCAAAGGCCACCCAAAGTAGTCCCCTTGGTATAAGGCCCTTCCCAACAAAGACCACCCCTCATATCTGGTCAGATTTAAGAGGCACTGATATAGTAAAATAATACTAAATTGTCCCCACAAGTGAGGTCACCTTTAATATAAAACATATCAAATAAATTAATAACAATGTTTAAAAGGGAAAAACCCCCAAGAATGATAATAAAAGACAGGACATTTGCGAAAAATATTTCAAAGGCGATGCATTTTATGAGCCTTCGTCACCAGGAAGTGATGTAATAAACCTGCTGCTCTGGTATGTTTACACCTGTAGACTAACACAGGAAATTACTATTGTATTATAACATAGTTTTGTACTGTCTGACTTACCTATTAAAAATGTACTCAGTGACACCAACATCAGCTGATCTTCAATGTTTGATTTCAACAATTTAAATAAAAATACATTAAAAGGTACTAATTGGCTTACCTGTGAAAATTGTTTTCTTAAAAAGAAAGATTTTCTGAATATTATTTATTTACGACGTTTATGTGGTTTCAAAAAACAAAAACAAAACTTGGAAATTTAATTTTTTTATTTTCCAAATGCAAATTTTTTCCCAAACCCAATAATCTTGAGGAGTAATTCATATGTTTATATAAAATGAAAAACAGTTAATGTAAGCCAATCCTTTCCATGTATCTGTCTTCATCATAAGAAACACAGAAAGGGAGACATTGATGAGGCAGTTGGGTTAGGGTTATGGTGTTTAATGCCACTTTCAACAATATTTCAGTTATATCGTGGCAGTCGGTTTTATTGAAGGAGGAAACCGGAGTACCCGGAGAAAAACACCGACCTGTCGTAAGTAACTGACAAGCTTTATCACTTAATGTTGTATCGAGTGCACCTTGCCTGAGCAGGGTTCGAACTCACAACTTTAGTTGAGACAGCTGGAATGTTCCTTTCAATGATCTTGGTTTTTATGAAGGTCACTTTCAATTAACACCAAGGGTTCTAAAAACAATCTTAAGCCTGTTCAGTTATCACTATCTAGAGCCTCACGTTGTGTTTATATTACAGTGTATGTTGGAGAAGAACAAGCTGATCATGATCCTGACCTGGTTTACCTTCCTGATTCTCATCAAATTACTGGTTCCCTAACAGGAGCTAATGCTTTAGAAAACTCACTTATGTTATTACAAGAAAGTTTAGAAAGTGCTGCTGCACTGGCACAGTTTGAAGTAAGTATAAAATGGCTGTGTAAATTATTTTGCATATTTTTGTCAAGGTTGAAGAATGAAAATCATATCTTTTAAAACAAAAATATCTCAACTTAATGTAATGACGAGTTATATATTCTTGTCATAGTTGAAAAGGGAAAATGATCTGTTTTAAAGCAACGATAGTCTCAATTTAAAAAAAAAAAAAATCTGCACTTCTACTGTTACCGTTTCTCTCTGTCAACATGAATTGAGTACCAGAAAAACAATATGTTGGTCAGTGACCGTATATAGCAAAAATTTATCTTGTTAATGCAATTTGACAGCCTAAATAGAACCAGTGCAGGATAAATATCTAGATACAGCTATTTTACTTGAACAGGGAAACATGCTCACATAAACCATGAAGTATTCTTCTTATATTGGTGCAATGCAGGTACGTTATGAAAAGAAAGTTTAATCAGTGATGGTCAACTATTCCACCAATGTCCACAGAACAAAATGAACAACCACTTCACACCTAAAGCATGTAGATATTTTTTTTTAAAAGTTGATTGCAAATATGACCCTCAATACGAAATACATGTACTACATTTTGAATGTTATGATAAGAACATTCTACCAGAATTTTTTTTATTTTGATAAGTCATATGGAGAAGACAATACTAAGTTGAAAAACTTGTGTCTGATCCTTTTGTCATATATAGACTATAAAATATGTTTAAATTTTTTTTTAGCAATTGTATAGAAAGAAACCTGGTATGACAATGAACGCTGCCAGACAAGATGCCAATATTGCCAAGAATAGATACAGAGATATTTCACCTTGTAAGTACAGTCAAACCTGTATTAAGAGGTCACATTTGGGACAAAGAAAAAGTGGTCTTTTAAGACAGGTGACCTCATAAAACAGGTTCAATTCATATGAAATTTTTTATGACTGGATAAGAAAAAAGTGACCTTTTAATACAGGTGACTAATTAATAGAGGTGAACGTATGGCCAGGTTTGACTATATGATTGGGGTACTTAAGAGGGGTATTTGTCAGTATAGTTACACATCTACTAATTAAGATAACTCTCCCTCAGGCATAGATTACCTTTGATGATTTTGGGTTTAGGCCTCCCATAAGCTTAGAGAATCTTAAATGATTCTGGCTGTAATGTTTAAGTCCTTTGATTTACTGGCAGCCATAGACTTTTTAGATTGTTTAGCTTTCCAGTCTTTTGTCTGTGGGCTTGCCTGGTTAATGTGATTTCAGAAACATATTGTGTGTACTATATTAGATATCTACATGTTTATTATATGTACTAAGGACTAAGTAGCTTCAATTTGTATATCAGGTGATAGGTATTTTATGGGGTAAATGTTTCCCCATGCTCCTACTCTCTTAACATCAGCTCTCTCTTATCCCAGATCTTGATTTCTCAGAAAAGCTGATGTAAACTGCTTAAGAATCATTTATGTCACTCCTCATTGGCTGGTTTCCTATTGCTTTTTCCCTACGAGTTATTGTGGCCATGATCATATGGTAGTTGGATTTACACCTACCTATGCAATCAGTGTCAATGACAACTAAGATTGTGAGTGTGATTGCTGTTTCTCGGTACTTAATGCAGCCTTATATGATAAAGTTTGTCTTTGACATGCTGCAAGTTATCTCTGGTTACTGTGGTTTCCTCCACCACAAAAACTTGACTGCCACAGTGTAATTGAAATTTTTTGAAAGTGACATTAAACACACATAATACTTAGCTTGCTCAATCCTTAGCTCATTCATTTTCTTTAAGAAAATGACTAGAAATAAATTTTTGTTTAAAATAGTGTATATTATTGTTCCTTCAGTAAAATTTAGTGATATAACTGATATATTGTTGAAAGTAAGGTTAAACACCGTAATCCGTAAAATTTACCAGTAATGACAACAACATTATAGATAAACATATAAAAATATATATTACCAAAATATTGTTTGTCTCCATTTCCCTTTGAGATTTATACATATCAAAATAAAAACAAAAATCTAGATATTAACCAGAATTGTTATTAAACAAAATCTCCCCTGAGTGTTGGATACTAAATAGTTCCATTCTTTATAGAAAATAAGACCATTAAGCCAGTTCAAATCAATAGTTTGGTAATTGTGAAGCCATGTTTTATTGGAGAAGGGAATCTGAGTAGCTTGAGAAAACTGCCATTTTTCTTTGTAATTAATGACAAACTTTAATCTTAGGGTCAAACTAAGGTCAACTTGTCACAACTTAATTTGTTGTATTCTTCTCACATTTTTTTCTTTAGTGATACACTAGCATCTATCAGAATCACATTTAGGATCATGTCATGTAAACTTTCATTCATCTTTGACCATCCAATCATATACAAAGACAGTTAAATGTATGGACCAATCAGACAACAGCTGTTGGAGTGTACTTGGTTTTAAAAAGTAGGCTCACCTCTGATTGGTCGGTTGAAAATATGAACCCTGACATGACCCCAAATGGGATGTTGTTAGATATTAGTATATACTGAGAATTTTAATAAAAAGATACAACAAACATTTAATTTTAATAAGATTGAGTTTGTGACAAAGTAACAAAGGTGGGAGGGTTATGAATTTCTATGTTATTTAATTTTTGACCAGGTTGTATTTCATACAAATCCAGGTTATGGTATAGTGAATTAAGCAGGTCAGAAATTCATTACCTATTTAGTGTTATAATTTCTTGATTTTTCCACATTTTGAATACTGGTAGGACAAACCAAGGACATCTTAAGGGAAATTTGTGTGTAGTAATTTTTCGCCTAGTTTGTGTTTCATGGTTTATGGTGTTTTATGCCACTTTCAACAATATTTCAGTTATATCTTGGTGGTCAGTTTTATTGGTGGAGAAAACCATTGACAAAGTTTATCACATAATCTTGTATATTGTCACCTCACCATTAACAGGGTTCAAACTCCAACTTTAGTGGTGATAGGCACTGATTTCATAGAAACTTGTAAATCCAACTACCTTATGATCATGACCATGATGGGCCCCGGTTCCTTTTCATACAAAACCATGCTATAATATGGTGTACTAGACAGGTCAGGAAATTATTACCTAACAAGTGTAATAATTTCTTGATTTTCCATATTTTGAAACTTTTTTTTACTTTTCAGCAATATTTTCAGTAAAAAGGTCTTGATTTAGTAATATTAGCTCTTTCTAAAATTTTCAGTCCAGATCTTTGGAATTTTTCAAACTGTTTTCATACATAATGTATAGCTGTGTGTCTTTCATTGTCCAGTTGTTTTTGGAATGTATCCCAGTCTATTCAGCTTTTCACACATTTTTTTGTCCCAAATTTTGTAATGAAGTTACTATTTTTCAGATGACCAAACGAGGGTGATCTTAAAAGGACAGACAGATTATATTAATGCTAATTATGTAAATGTAAGTATAAACTAAAATAAAATTAAAAAAAAATAATTAAATTTTTTTTTTTTTTAAATAATTAAAAAAAAAAAAATTTAATTAAACAAAATTAAAAAAAAATATAAATACAGTGAAACCTGTCTAAACCAAACCCTGAATAAACTGAAACTCTGCATAAACCGAACCCTGAATAAACTGAAACTCTACATGAACCGAACTTTAAATAAAGTTCTAATGTAGGAAATCTTTGTTAATTTAACCTGTATATTCTGAACACAAAAACTAGTCCCAAGGCGGTTCGGTTTACACAGATTTCACTGTATATACATTAGTAAGAAAAGATGGATATAAATGAACATGAGAGACTGTCTAACATTACACTTAGACACAAATTCAAGTAAAGGTACAGGACTTTTATTGCTGTTCTACATTTCACAGTCACTGTAGGATCTTCAATAATGAGCCATAAGTGATACCCTAAAATGAGCCGTACTCTTTATATCTGTCAATAAATGCTACATCTGAGCATCTTTGTCATAACTTACAATTTGATTTTTGATTTTTTTATCTCAGATGGAAATCCCAGGTTCTGGTATTGTGAACCGTTACATCGCTGCTCAAGGTCCACTTCCAGCTACATGTACAGATTTCTGGCAGATGGTTTGTGAACAACACACTTCACTTCTCGTCATGTTGACCATGAAAAATGAGAGAGGAAGGGTAAGGAATGCTTAATGTCATTATAGACAGGTTAAATGTTAATGTTCATTGTAGACAGGTTAAATGTTTGTAATAGACAGGCTAAATGTTTGTTTATTGTAGACAGCTTATATGTTTATGTTCATTATAGACAGGTTAAATGTTCATGTTTGTTTTTGACAGGTTAAATGTTTATGTTCATTATAGACAGGTTAAATTTGTCATGTTCTGTTACTTTGTGATCAAGGAAGATAATTTTCTGACTGTATAGGCAAACCTATAGTAAATACATGTTTCTAGAATGTATTGATAAGGCCAGCCTTAAAAATATGTTTGTTTCCCCTTTCCGACCCTAGCCTGAAAGATCTGGGTCGGTAGGTAGGTGAATTTTTTTTTTTATCAAGCATGATTCTGCAGGCAGACAGACAAACTGATTTCTAGACACCCAATATCTTTGTTTATTGTCATATTATCTGTGCAATTGTAATCAAAGAATGTAATGTATGCTGTCCCTTGTCACAGACTTTTGGGATCTTGTTGGAAAATTTATCCATTGTCAGAAACTGATATATTTGTATGTTGGCAACAGTTGGGCCATATCAATGAAAAGATTGAAGACTGAACAGTTTTTATTTGACTTTCAAGAGAAAACATATTTCTTTTTTGATTATTTTAAGGGGTTTCTTTTGGGAATTGGTTTCCCACTCTGTTTACATGTGTTATAAACAGGTAATGCAATTTCACATAACGTAGCTTCAAACTCAGAAATGCTTCTACGAATATTCGGAACAGTCGGGACTCTAGGTTTTTTAGTAATGATGACTCACGGTACGCTCCGGAAGAGTATTACATTATATGAATCCAATGCCGGAATCGGACACGAAAAAATTCTGGAAATCACAAAAAAAAAAAATTTTTAAATCACAGAACGGGCTGTAAAATTTTTTCAGTCGCGGCGAGTCGGTCGCAAAGGGGAAACAAACAATATTTTAATTTAGGCCTAAAAGTGTGACTACAAGATCTTTGACTGATATTTTTTGTGTCACTTTTTACTGATATTTTTTTGTGTTGCAATTAATATGTTAGATAATGTTGTTTACAGGTAAAATGCCATCAATACTGGCCAGAAATGTACGAAACTTTGAATTATGGGGCATTACAGATCACATGTGTTAAAGAAGATGTATCTACTTCATTTGCTTTTAGGGAATTTAATCTAACAAATATTGAGGTATGTATTTTAGCTATTAAAATTATCAATGGTTTACAACTTGCCGTACAATAAATCATTTAATACAATAATTTTTTATGGAGAAATAAACATCTTAATCTATAATCTAATTCCAATATCTAGATCTTGATACAACTTTATGTGATAAAGTTTGTCAGTGACTTGCGACAGGTCGGTAGTTTACTCTGGTTTCCTCCACCAATAAAACTGACCACCACGATATAACTGAAATATTGTTGAAAGTGGCATTAAATATTATAACCCAAACCCAATATCTAGATTTTTGACTTTATTTTATTGACTTAAAACCTACAAATATGAAATGTGGCACTAAATATGAGGTCAAAAACTCATTATCTTGTTTAGGGTAACAACATTGAAATTATCAAGTTGTGCATGACATACAAATAGTAGATGTATTTATCATTGTAAATATATAATATTTATCTGTGAAGTATTCTGGTGGTTTAAAATATGAAGTAAAACAATTACGGTTGACAAGATTGGAAGCCATTACTCTGAACAATCTAATACTCCAAAAACACAGAGACAGTGAAAGAAGATAATTGAGTAAAAACTTCTAAGATATCTAAGTTAGTGAGTATGGCAAGTTTCTTGAATAACCTTCATAAAATCTCTCTTGCTTGAGACAGACACAATTATGTGAAAGTTTAAACTGGTTAATTTGATCCATTAATGTAGACATATAGATTCTCCTTCAGTTGCCTGTGGGTTACGATTTTTCTCCACCCAATTTTAAATTTAACTCTCGAGAGTGGAGAAATATCGTAACTCACATGGGCAACTGAATGAGAATTTATTTCTCCCATTATTTAACATGAATTTTATCTCAAAATTTGAAATTAATGCGGGGAAAGGCACGAGACATTTTAAATTTCTAGAGGATTACAGATTTTTCCACTACTGGTTCAGTGGGGTTAAAACGCTGTAGTAATGGGAAAAAGCAACATTACATGTTACACAAGGCGGCTGAATACAGTCAAATCATGTTATCTCAAAATCAGATATGTCATTCCTTTGGATAACTTGGTTAACTCAGAATGTGAAAATATTCGTTTTATAGTAGCATTCAGCTTAATTTATCCCTGATAACTCAAACTCAGATATTTCGTAGTAAAATAATTGATCAATTTGACATGGGCATAATGAGGTTATATTTAAAGCCATCCTGTTGAGCTAATGCCTTATCTTTAGCAACTATAAAGATTTAATGCCTGTTTTCAGACTCGAGAAGAGAGACATATATCACATATGCAGTATATAGCATGGCCAGATCATGGGGTACCTGATGATCCTGCCGATTTCTTAGACTTTGTTATAAAAGTACGGGAAAGACGACAGGGTATGGTAGAACCAACAGTTGTACACTGTAGGTAAGTAAACATTAATTAGACATGGATTTATTATAAACTGGAGCTGTACAAATTATAATGATGATATATAGCCAAACCTGCCTTAAAAGGCACCTGTATATAACAAATCACTGTCTATAAAGGGCAGTTTCAGTTTATCCATTTAATGTATATTATGTGAACCTGTGTATAAAGGGTAACTGTTCATTAAAGCCACATTTTAAGTTCTCGTCAGAGTTCTTTATACACAGGTCATTAAAGCCACATTTTAAGTTCTCGTCAGAGTTCTTTATACACAGGTTTATCTGTGTTTATATTCATTTTAAATAAAATTCACATTAACTTGGTTTAACATTAAAAATGAAAGTTGATATATTAACTTCATAATTTAAGGGGGCCCGGGTGACTCAATGAGTTAGGTCGTTGGATCTAACAACACATACATGCCTATCACCAATACGGCATGTGTTCGCACCCAGCTTTGTAAATTACAAAAAAGGGTGCACTCGACTCGCAACCGCAAGTGATAAAGTTTACCAGTTGCTTGCCCAGGGTCGGTGGTTCTCTCCGGGTACTCTGGCTTCTTCCACCACTAAAACTGGTCACCATGATATAGCTGAAATAATGCTGAAAGTGGCATTAAGCACCAAAATTCAAATTCAAATTCATAATTTAAAAGATGCAGGACCAAACAAAAACAAATTCTTGAAAGTGTCAACAAATATTTATGAAGGACAGACAACAGAAAAAAGACAAAAAGATAAACAATGATGTACACTACAGTAAAAACAAATTAAAGATAACTGACTTGTGTCATTTTGTTTTTCAGTGCTGGTATTGGTAGAACTGGTGTTTTAATAACCATGGAAACAGCAATGTGTTTAATTGAAGCTAACCAACCAGTATACCCATTATCTATAGTCAGGCAAATGAGAGATCAACGAGCTATGTTAATACAAACTGCTGTAAGTAATTCATTAGTATGACAATGTATTCTTATACCGTGAAAACTGTGTTCTGTGAATTGTTTTGGAAATAAGAAGACGAGTAAATGTACACATCAAAACCTGAAATAAGTATGTATTATATATTGTGACAGTCTGAACCGTATCAGTGGTGTAATGGTTAGCGTGCTCGCCTCGAGTACAGTAGATTGTGAGTTGGAGTCCCGATCGGGTCAAACCAAAGACTATAAAACTGGTATTTGTTGTTTCTCTGCTAAACATGCAGCATTAAGGAGAAAGATCAAAGACAGGTTGACTCGGAATAAGAAAATGTGTCCGAGTGGGACGACATGTCTAACTGTTGAGTGTTGTTTCAGTGAGGTAGCAGTAGAAATATCCAACTCAGCGTGTTGGTCTAGTACAAAGCAGAGGTCATCATCATCTCGTTGAAAATTAACTTGTTCTCGTCATGATCAGTCACTCACTCTATTTGACGTATTGTGCCTTAAATTACTATTGACTTGACATTATAACTGTAACATTATTATTTTTTTGTATTTTCAGAGTCAATACAAATTTGTTTGTGAAGCTGTTTTAAAAGTTTTTAATGGTAAGTAGATAAAACAATTCTGCCTTTTCTTAAAATAGTGGATATTTAGCCAATCTGTAATGAAGGCGAGTTCAGCTAATGGTTTGACAAAAACCAGGTGGCAATACAGTGTCAACATTTGGTTTTCGACATCATCTCAAGTTTTAGTTATCTAATTTATTGGAAATTCTCAAAATAGTGGTCATGATAGTTGGATTTCTAACTACCTTTGCAATCGGTGCCTATCACCACTAACGTTGTGAGTTCGAACCCCGCTCAGGCGATACAACATTATGTGATAAAGTTGTCAGTGACTTGCAACAGGTCGATTGTTTTCACCGGGTACTCTGGTTTCCTCCACCAATAAAACTGACCGCCATTGAAATTTTACAACTTGCTCTAGACAGAAAAATACAGGTAAAGTTCATTTACAAACACAGGAAGATAAGTGTGCCATATATGTATTAACACATTTTATAATAACTTTTTCTGGTGAAACATTCTAACGCCACTTTCAACATTAATTCAGTCAGTTGTATTGGTGGAGGAAACTGAAATATCCAGAGGAAAACACCAACCTACCACAAATCACTGACAAACTTCATCACATTACACTGTATCAAGTTTACCCCACCATGAGTGGTATTCATTAAGGATTTATCTCTAACAGAAGAAGCTATCAGTGTCTTGTAGAAGTTTACGAGTCTCAAATTTTGAATCTGTTTTGCTTCGATAGTTTTTTCCGCTCTCATGAAAATAAATATAGATTCTCATACTACCATTGGATTATGATATTTCTCCACTTGAGAAGGAAAGATTTAAAATTTTAATATTTAAGTATCGAGAGTGGAGAAATATCTTAATCCACATGTAGCAGATGGAGAATATGTTTTTTCTCTGAACAAGACGTCAAAAACATATTTTTAAGTTGTTAATTTTCTTTTGTTAATGATGGTCAAAAGGAAATTGGGGGAATTCTCATGCAGAAATTTAGCCATTATGGTAATTAAAAATATTACTAACTATAACCAAATCTTAAACATACATTTTTGTACTAAGAATTTAGAAGACAGTGTGATTACACGTTGATACTTATGTTATATTTAAATTTCAGATGGTATTGTAAAACCAATGGAGGATTATCAGCGGTGATGTTGATTGGATGGACAAGTAGGAACTGTTTAAGACATTTTCTTTTAAAATAACTCTTTGTGAATGAAGCATTTTTATGTGGACTATTCTATTGGATTATGTGAGGTCAAGGACAAATCATCTCAATCATGTAGATGTTTTGATTTCAGCATAGATTCAATTAGATCATATCTTCTGAGTGTTTTAATGTTAGAAGATGAAAAAAAAGTGCAGTTATTTTTGTTATTGTGTTTTATATATGTGTATTTACAGACATATCTTAAATTATTAACAGACACATTTTTATTTGGTTCAATGTTTTTTTTAATGTAAATTTTGACAAGTTCATGATAAAGCCGATTTTGTTCAATGGTAGCAGTCTTGTTACCATAACAACAATTATGGAATATTACAAAGCTGCATTATTGTGCCTCTTTGTGTTTCTGAACGATGTGTCTTTAGTGTTATCTCAGGATTATTCAAACATTTAATTGAGTTGTATCATACTCAGTACGCCTGTGTCAAGCAATACATGTTTAGTTTATGAATCTCCATGGTAACAATTTGGATGTTGTATTTACACCTTACAAAGGTCACCTTCTCTGATGTTTACTTGTTGTTATGGAGATGTTTAACAAATCTCTTTTATTTGCTCTAAACTCCTTATTACAGTCCCACTATTCTTTGTGTTGTTCTGACTATTGTATTTTAGTTTTAAAAAGTTTATGTCATTTTTTGTTCTTAGAAGTTGAACTTTGACCTATTTTGTTGTGATATGGTTGTACATATCACATTTCCTGTCTGTATATCAGCTTGTTGATCCATTTCTGAAAGGTCGTTTAATGGGTCACTAGAACATTTGATGTCATAATGATTTCTCTGAATTTTTGAAGACATTGACATACAAACACTTATCTCTTTTTTAACATTTCTGTTTAGATTACCAGGCTACTTTAAACCTTAAAATCAAAAGATTCAACAAGTGATACATTGTCAGTAACCCATGGCTGATCACGCTCCAATACTCTCCACTCATCAACCGTGGGTCAGCTGATAGAAATCCTTGTAGTCATGAATTACTTATCTCACATCTGATTGGCTGCTGAATTTGGATGACTTAATATTTGTACTTGTATTACATTCTACCAGACCAGAAAATTATCTTACTCTACTTTTATACCTTGTTTGGATAGAAAACAAAAAAAACTCTGTTTTATATTAAAATGTTTATTTTTGTTTACCAGTCGAAAATTTGATTAATGTTATGTTGCTGTAATAACTTCTAAATGCCATTTCAGTAACCCACAGTTGATGAGTGGAGAGTATTGGAGTTGTGCTCAGCCGTGGATTACCAACGAATATTATCAAACTTTCTTGCAATAGATATTGTACCATATCAAATCACTTGGTGAGATATCCAGCTTGCTGGCTCCTTTACTCAAGTTCACTCGCTCAAGAAAGCTTCATGTATAGCTCATGACTGACATATGACAATACCTATATGCAAAAAATAAGATAATGTATACATATTTTGTTAGAGCATTCTACATATTAGTATAGTTTAAAGTTTGTCACAAACAAGTGTGTTATATCAGTGTCAAACCAGTCTGAAAGTTTTAAAAAAATGAAAATATAATATTTGTGTTTGTCTGGAGTACTATATTGTAAAATAGAACTGTTATAAATACAGTCAAATCTGTATTAAGAGGTCACCCTTTAGGCCTCAGAAAAAGTGGTCTTTTAAGACAGGTGACCTCTTAAAAGAGTTTCAATTCATCATATGAAATTTTCTATGATAAGACAAGAAAAAGGTGACCTTTTTATACAGGTGACCACATGGGCAGGTTTGACTACTATTTTTCTTTACGTTTCCATTTTGAATGAAAGGACAGTGCTTCCAAAAACAAAATGGTGATAAAATAGTTTGAATGAGATATTATTTTGTGTTTATAAGACGAATAACATTTTTAATGGAGTACATTGTAATTAATGCTAAAATGAAAACAAGTCTTCTTTTTATATGCGACTGTAAAAACATTTGTGGTGGTCTAATGATATGGGTTTGTCGTTGTTGTAGTCCGTCTGTCTGTAAACACAATGGTTTCTGCACAATAATTTTTGTTCCAGTTGACTGATCATTCTGAATATTTAACACACTGATCTTTGGCACATAATAAAAGTAGGGATTGATTTAGGGGGATTGTGGCTCTACCCATTTCCAAATATATTTTTTAGGAAAAATGATTCAAAATTGCAAAAATTTCACCTATTTGGAAAGTACCTTATACAGAATTTGTTGGAAAGTACCTTTAAAATACACAGAATTTGTTATTTCCCTTTATCTTCTTTATAAAATTTCTTGCTTTCAGTTTTCAATCAAATTTTACCTAAATAGTTCTTGTAGTTTTTAAGATTAAAGGGGGATGGATAAAAGTGAATTGGCATTTAAAATAGTAAAACGAAACAAATCTCTAAAATAAAATGGGTAAATCAAATGACTTTCTCCAGCATATTACTTGTCCATGTTGACATGCTGCAGTTGTATCATGCTGCGCTTGGCATAGCACTTGATTATTTTATTTTACATCTAATGAAAGGTTTTCTTAAAACTAATCATGAATGCTTTACCTTTATACAATATTCCATTTTACTGAAATAAAATTATGTAAAGCTACTAAATTAAATTGATAGTAAATCACAGGTAGGGTCACAACATTTGATTTCTAATCCTTTCAATTCATTTTGTATTACACAGTAAAAATAACAAAAAATTTGTAATTTTTCCGTGCCTAGGATATGGGAGTTATTTAAAAAGATGTCATACTTAGAAAAGGGTAGCATTAATATGATTTCTGTTGAAATTTTATTCTATAACAATTTTTACATTTCAAGATAACATGGCTGTTTAATAGGGGATGGTCGTTTTGCCTGCAATGAAAGTTGTCAAAGACGAGAAAAAAAATGTTAATAGACAGCAGTGGTGTTAAATACAGTCAAACCTGTCTATAAAGGCCACTCAAGGGAACCTGAAAATGTGCCCTTTATGAGCAGTTGCCCATTATATACAGGTTAAAATTATATGCACTATTCATTAATGGGAAAAATCAGGCTGCCCTTTATAGACAGTGATTTGTTATATAGAGGTGCCCTTTAAGGCAGGCTTGACTGTATGCCCAAGTTTTTGTGATTAGGTGTGATTCTCAGTAACAATACATGATATAACAAGCCATACATTTATCCTGTCTGTACAATGTCACCTTATCTAGACCTTTGACCCCATTTACTTGGTCAATAAATTGGTCTGAATCTCGGTAATGGAATGGATGCATTTATGAGCAAATATTTTTGGAATGTAAATGTCTGTCAGCCACAACATCTGACCTGCAACTAATTTTTACACTATTGATTTTACCGGTATATCAAATTTTAAACTTTAGGTGTCTTTATCAGTAACCATACATTGTGGTTCAACCATTTTAACTTGTACATCCAGCATAAAGTAAACATATAGGCCAGTCATGTCATCAGTACATTACAGGCAAAATGTTGGGTGTCCCCCACTTGACCTTAACTAAGACGCGAGTTCTAGAATAACACACTTTAATTTAAATCAATTTGAATAATGCATGTTTGGGATTTGTGTATATTTCTTCTTTTTGTAGGTAGGGGGTGGGTATTATACCTCTATGTACTACTTTGTACAAATAAAAAAATATTTGTTCCGACAATATATTGTCATACATAGAGATTGCTGTTTTTAGAAATTTTTTTAAAAATTTTATTTTATTGAAGATTACATTTTTTTTACAAGTTTATATTCGTACATATTTTTTTATAATTTCTATCTGGACAATTTATGGTGCTACAAAATCTACAAACTAGGAAATCAAATGTGAGTGACCTTTTATATCCTTTGGCACAAACGACCTAATGCAAGGTTTTTATTTAACCATGTTTTTTTTTGGATGTGGGGTATTGATATATTTTTTTTATACTAACACACATTTTGAAGCATATCTTTTACATGTTGTTAACGAATTTCGTTTTTTACTGTGAGATTTACTAGAGGTTATCAATATTATAAATCTTTTAATTTATAAAGGTTGAAATAAATAAAATAAAAAATCAATGATATTAGAATATCAACAAATTAATAAAATAATATTGAAATTACAAAAAATGCAAGAAAAATCTTGAAAAGAGGAAAAACTTGCAGACATCACTAAATTAATTCTTTTTATAAATTCATTAGATTTAACTTTATATTTTATGATTTGATATTGTCAGTGCTAATATCTGAAATTATCGTCAAAGCAGACAGGACTAGAAATTATTTTTTACTGCTACACTGTAAAGTTAGTTTTTTTTCGGCAAATAATTATCTAGACTGAAAGATCATGTACATATATAATAACGGCAGTTATGAATGTTATTATTTTTATAGGTAAGGTCAAAATGTGTTTGATGTCACACTGACTGATAATTTTCAGTATTGAAATCAGTTCGTTGATTCAGACAATCAGACAATATCACTCTCGAGATAAAAAAAAAAAAAAAAATGTCGAAGTTAGATAAATTTCTGCATACATTACAATAAATCAAAGAGTTATTTTACTTTTCATGTCAAAATAACAAATTTGTGCCACTGATCTCTTAGAAGTTTCCAATCAGAAAGTCCATGGCTCTTTCCACCTAACATCGTAAACAAGACCTCTGAGACAAGTTTATAAGTACATTTGTACAGGTTAATTTGGAAGATATAAATTAAGGTTAAAGCAGCGATCAATGCTGTTTACTAGAAATCTATTGTACTTTATTAATACATCTCAAAATGACATTCTTTATACATGTGTTGAGAATTGTCTTCTCCTATATATTGGGACGACCAGACAGGACATATGTATGTTGTCATGTGATATTTATTGACATCACATGACATGAAAAAACAAGTACAAAATGGTTTCCACTTGTCTCCCAGGTCACTTATCAACTTTCGTTGGAAAGGGTCGAGTGATGTTCCGATAATTTCGAGAAGAAACTCTAGCTCCGATCTTCATGTTTTATTTTGTTGTTTTTTTTTGTTTTTTTTTAGGTTTTAACAATAACAGTATCTCTTCTCACTAATATAGAATATTTTAATATTGTACAAGACTTGTTACATGAATTTGATTAATTTATTTGATGTCATTCAGTGTATATATATTTTTATAATGTGTAAAAATGTGTGCAAGAGAACATGTGTATGTGTTTTTTCATATGTATATATTGTCATGGTTATATGTTGACATGGTAACAGCTGTTACATTGTTAATAAGAAATTCTATAACTTAATAAAAGTGGGCTGTTTGCCAGGCAATATTAAAAACATCATTAAATATTTTCTACATATCAAAGTGTTGTTTGTTCTCCAGTATTACAGATCACATCTGTGGTTAGCTAAAGTGTGGCAGATTGTCAAGCCACAGTTCTGCCAGGTAGCATGTTCACCTCAAGTGGGTTGGAACCCGATCGGGTCAAATTAAAAACTATAAAATTGGCGTTTGCTGCTTCTCCGCTGGACATGCAGCATTAAGGAACAACATCAGACTGGTTGACATGGATTCAGGATAATGTGTCTTAGTGGAGCGACATGTCTACATGCAGACTGTTGTTTCACTGATCTCACTATAAAAATCCAAGTCAGCATGTTGGTCTAGTACAAATCAAACATCATCATTATCTCATCAAATGTAACTTGTTCTCACCATGATATAGCTGATCAAATGTTCATGTGGTGTTAAACAACAAATCACTCATGTATTACAAAACTGGAATATCCTGTTGGTTGACAAATATTTATTGATTGCTGATTAACATCTTTAGTTGTGTGTAAGCAGAGAGCAAGCTTACAAATATTAGGGGCTGTCATGGTCA